>APFE030354886.1:37361-51179 GCA_000404065.3 Pinus taeda | reverse complement strand
TTGCTGGACACAGTTGGTAGAGCCCGGGACTTATAGCATGCTCTGCCCAGGACTAGGAAGCAGATACCCCTTAGACCCATCTTTCAGCAGAGGGGGAGAGACACTAGGGCGTTACCACAGAGAGACACCCAAGGGCATGGACAATCGGATGATGAGGCTAGGAGGGACCTTCGTCGGAGGAAGTTGTGCTTCACCTGCCAGGCGCTGTGGGCACCGGGGCATCGGTGTACCAAGGGCAAGGCCCACTTCATATAGGTTTTTTCTGATAGTGAGCTGGAGGATGATGTGGAGCAGGAGGTATATGTGGGAGATGATGGTCTACCTATGGCAGAAGTTGGAGGTAGGGGCCCACCACCACCCCCACCAGGGGGAGCACCTTTCTTGTCAGCAACAGGAGTCATCACTTCACTTTGGGGAGTGTCGAAGTACCTCACTTAGAGGATCAGGGGCACGGTGTAGGGGCAACGTGTTTCAGTACTCGTGGACAATGGAGCTACCTGCAATGTCGTAGATGCCCAAATGGTGGAGAGGAGAGGCATATGCACAGAGTCCTTTAAGGGGTTCTCGGTCTTGGTACCGGGAGACCGTACCATGCTGTGCACCAAATACATCCTCGGGATGATAGTAGTGATGGTGAACTGCTCCATGACTGACCACTTTTTTGTGGTTGATGTTCCTGATACCAGCATAGTGCTTGGTGTGCAGTGGCTATACTCGGGCGTGTTACTACTGATTGGCATAAGCTAGAGATGGAGTTCATGGGGCTTGATGGGAATATGGTCTTATTGAGAGGCATGAATTCATATCCTCCATAGACAGTGTCAGCACACAGGATGGAAGTAGATTTGAGACATGGTGATATAGAGTGGCCAATGTAGCTGAGGATATTGGATGCAGGGGGTAAGCCCCAACCACCACACCCAGATGTCCAGGCTATTCTAGATAGGTACCCAATAGTGTATGAGGATAATCCACTAAGGCGACCACCTGATAGGGGGTTTGAGCACACGATTGAGCTCGAACCAGGAGTACAGGTAGTGATTACGACCCACTACCGACATCCCAAGGCTTATCAGAATGAGATTGAGAGGGCCATTCACGAGTTGTTGGAATTGGGCGTATTAGGCCAAGTTTTAGCCCTTTCGCTTCATTAGTTGCCTAGTGAAGAAGAAAGATGGCATGCTGAGGATGTGCATTGATTATCGGGCCCTCATTAAGACGGCCTGATTAACGAGTATCCCATTCCTTGGATTAACGAGTTGATGGATGAGCTTAGAGGAGCTAAGTACTTCCCTAAGATAGACTTGTGTTCGACGTACCACTAGATTAGGGTTTGTGAGTAGGACGTCCCCAAGACAACATTTTGCTGCCATTATGGGCATTTTGAGTTTTTGGTGATGCCCTTTGGGCTAACCAATGCACCAGCCACATTCTAGTCTTGCATGAACCATGTGTTCCATGGGAAGTTGAGGTGTTATGTCCTTGTTTTCTTCGATGACATATTGATCTATAACAGGATATGGGAGGAGCACTTGTAGCAAATAGAGGAGGTGCTCAAGATCTTGGAGGGGCAGTGGTTCTATGCTAAGTTGTTCAAGTGTGAGTTTGGGTTAACAGAGATGCTCTATTTAGGGCACATCATTGGGGAGGATGGTGTAAGGGTGCATGAGGAGAAGATTTGAACTGTCTGAGATTCGCCAGTGCCTCAGAATGTGATCAAGTTGAGGGCTTTTATGGGTATATGCACTTATTACAGGAAGTTCGTGAAGGGCTTGTCACAATTAGCAGCCCCCCTCACTGATTTGACCAAGAAGAGGGCCTTCGCATGGATAGACAAGGCACAAGCAGCATTTGAGCAGCTCAAGGAGGTGATGAGCAGTTGCCTGGCATTGGCACTTCCTGATTTAACCAAGCAGTTCACATTGGAGTGTGACGTGTCAGGTGAAGGCGTCGAAGTAGTACTGTCACATGGTGGACATCCCATTGCTTTTGAGAGCCGAAATCTCCTTCTCCATGAGAGGTTGTACTCGATTTATCACAAGGAAGATTTGGCCATTACGCATGCCTTGGGCAAATTTCGATAGTACTTGGTGGGCAACAGGTTTAGAGTGAAGACTGATCACACCAGTATTCGCAATTTTTTGGGGCAGAACGGCCTCAACGATAGATAACAAAAATGAGTCAGTAGGATACATGCCTATGATTTTGACATAGAGTACGTCAAGGGCAAGCACAACATGGTGGTAGATGTGTTATATAGGAGGCCCGACGACAGTTTCCCTCATGAGAATTTTCCATGATTGGAAAACACAACTACTGGTGGAGTACTCCAAGGATTGTCAGGCGTGCGAGATCTTGGAGGGTGCCTATGGGGATGAGCACTACCATGTGATGGCAAATGTTATTTATTACAAGGGGTGCATCTATTTAGTTCCTGGTTCACAGTTGAGGAAGAAAATCCTCCATGCAACCCATGATTCACCATTGTCAGGACACCAGGGGTTCCTGAAGACTTACAGGACAATCAGGGAGCACTTCTCATGGAAGGGCCTCAAGGGGGACATGCTGAGGCATGTACAAGAGTGCGAGGCCTGCCAGAGGAACCCGGGGTGTGAAATTTTATCTATTGTAGCCATTGGAAATTATTCTTCTAACTGGAAATTTAATTATGCAGTTAACAACGAATAAAATCACAACTGCAATTTTCACCATAAAAATATTGCGGAAAATAAAATACTAGAAACTGAGAAATTCTAGCACACACATAAGAATTTTGACATAGTTATTTTTGGACAATCATCCCTGAAAAAACCCAACTTAGAAAAATAGGTACAAAAGATGAGGTTTTTATTATTAATCTTCAACAACAATTATGAGTACAATAATTTAGATGCCCAACTAGCAATCTAATCTGCAGAAATTTGAAAATACTAGCAAAAATATCGTGAGAATTTTCTCTCACCCCACAACTATTTTCTGCCTTCGAAATTGCCTCCCTAGCCTCTGCGCAGAGCTTACGATGACCCTCTGCAAATTGCAGTCTTCCTTCCTTGCCTCTTCCGGGGACTGGGAATCTTCCTCCTAGAATACTGTTGCCCTCCTCTTCCACTTGCAATTCACTCTCTGGCTCTATCTTCTCTGCTGCTAATGAGAAAATTGAACTGCCTTGGAAATGAGTATTTGCACTGGTGTGTTCTCCATCACCACATCGACTTCCTCTTATAATCCACTATTGGAGAACCAACATCCAGGATTAAAACTTAATCAATGGCTAGGATCATCTCTGGATTGATCTGTGCGAGTTTCTAGATCATTCATGCTTCGACTTAATTAATACTGATTAATTAACCATATTCCCTAAGTTTAGACTTAGGAAACATTTAAAAACCTGGCTAATAATCTAATTAAGTCATTTCTAGGCCGAATTTCCAGAAACGATTTCTGGTTTGGAGATCTCATGTCTTCTAGCCTTTCCACCAAATTTCATGATTAGAACACATCTGATGCTACAAAAAACTAACACTCCCTCTTAGCGAGGAATGTGTTCTAGTGCTACTACACACCCTGTCTTTGCATCATCTCCTACCACATTATTGACGTCTGGCCATACTTCCCACCAACCACTGTGCAACTTTGATATATGCAACGTCTAAGTTGCTGTTGACGCTGCCAACACTGCATCTGCACTGCAATTCCCTCTCATTTGTTGTTGTTGCAACTACAACATCTGCAACTAAAAACATCCAAAATAGCCTATCCCTACTACTGAAACGAGGTCTCCACCATACCCATTTGTTCTCTAAAATAGACGAACTTAGCTCTCCCTAGAGCTTTTGTGAGTATATTTGCAACCTTCTCTTCTGTGGGAACATACTGTAGTTGGACTACTCCACATTGTTCACAATCTTTGATGAAGTGACACTAAATATCGATGTGCTTCGACCTGTCATGAAACATTGGTTTTTAGAGTGCTTTATGCAACTCTAATTATCACAATAGCCATTGGTTGCCTCCATCCTTTGCCTGAACAAGCTTACTAGCAGCTTCCGAAGCCATATGGCTTCACACGTGGCTGTGCTCGCTACCATATACTCTGCTTCTGCAGAGCTCTGTGCTACTGACCTCTACTTCCTACTACACCAAGAAACCATCCTTGATCCAACACTGAAGTAGTATTCGGAGGTACTTTTCCTGTCCACCGAATTGTCTACCCAATCTGCATCTGTGTACCCACAAAGTCTGACATCATTCCCTCGAGTATATTTCAAGCCATACTCGACTGTGTCGCGAATATACCTCTGAATATGCCTCTTTGCTGCCCAATGTACCCTCTTCAGTTCTACCATGAACTAACTAAGGGTATTGACTGCGAAGCAAATATCTGGCCTAGTATTGAATAAATACATGAGAGACCCAATGAGCTGTCTATACAAGGTGGGTCAACATATTTGTCATATGATGCATCTATATTCTTCCAGTTGGTAATCATGGGCATAGACATGGGTCTGCAATCCTCCATTTTGAACCTCTTCATAATCTTTGTAGTGTATCTTCTTTGCCCAAGGAAGATCTCCCCATCCTTCTGCCACACTTCCAATCCTAGGAAATAGTGCATCAACCCCAAATCCATCATGTCAAATTCTGCTGCCAGGTTCCTCTTACAGTCCTCTATGAGCTCTGATGATCCTATCAAAAAGAGATCATCCACATAAAAAACTAGAATGAGTAGCTTACCCTCTACCATCAAATAGTAAATGTTGGGATCTGCGTCACTCTTGAGTCTTGATGAATCCCATCTGCTGCAAGTAGCTATCAATTCCACCATACCATGCCGTGGGACCCTGCTTGAGTTCGTATAGAGCTTTCTTCAATCTGCACACATGAGTGTGCCTCTCATGAGTCTCAAATTCCTCTGGTTGTTCTATGTACACTTCTTTCTCTATCACCCCGTTCAAGAAGGTTGTCTTGACATCCATCTGGTGAATCTACCATCCCATCTGAGTTGCTAGAGATAGAATTGACCAGATAGAAGTGTATCTAGAAACTGGGGCGAAGGTCTCCTCCTAATCTATCCCGTCTTTTTGTGCATACCACTTTTCCATAAACTTAGCCTTGTACATTTCCACACTGTCGTCTGCCGCATATTTGATCTTTTAGATCCATATAGAGCCTACAACTGATTGTCTTCCAGCCTTAGCACTACCTCCCAAACATCATTCGTCCTAATAGAGTTATATTCTTCTACCGTGTCATCTACCCACACTTGATGCTTTGTGACCTCTCGAAAGCTAGAAGGTGCTACAACCTGTGCCACCAATGCTTTGTACCTGTCAAGGTGTCTGCGTTGTCTTTTTCTCATCCTAGGAGTTCCAATAAACCCATCTGCATCTCTCAATGTTTGATGAACCTCTCTGTTGGCTCGACCACTAGTCGTGGGAGGTTTTGCCAGCTCCTCCTCATCTAGTCTCTGCTGCTCCATTTGTCGAGAACTCCATAGATTTCTTGCACCTGAGCAAATACTAGTGTTGGTCACAGTACTTGATCCTTGTGACTGTCCTCATGCCTGTCCCACTGGCTGCCCCTGTTGTTGGACCAAAGAAGGTTCTGCTGACTGATTTTGATCACTTGCAGACATCTTAGGAGATCTCTTGAAAGCTTGGTCCTCCATGAACTTCACGCCTCGCCTTACTACTATCTTCCTATTGCTAGGAATGTAGATTCTGTATGTCTTTGAGGTTTCGTTGTACCCAACAAAGAACCCCTTCTTTGCAGTCTTATCCAGTTTGGTCCATTTATCATTTGGCATGTGGCAATAAGCAATGCTGCCAAAAATTTTGAAGTGGTCAACTTCTGGCTTCTTCCTTGTGAAGACTCCTTCTGGTGTTTTCTTCCCCAATGCTCCATGAGGGGTCTTGTTTTGAATATACACTGTCGTGTTACATGCTTCTGCCCATAGAAATATGGGTAGATCCTGGTCATATAACACAACCTTTGCAACTCCAACAATGGTTTTGTTTTTCCACTTCGCTACACCATTCTGCTATGGATTATATGGAGTTGTCCATTCTCTCTTGATGCCTTCCTTTGCACAGAAATTTGTGAAGTCTTTATCAATATATTCTCCACCATTATCTGAGAGAAGCACCTTGAACTTCTTCCCTATTGCATACTCCACAAGAGCTTTAAACTATCTGAAACAATCAAAGACCTCATCCTTGGTCTTCAAGAAGTAGATCCAGGTTTTCCTAGAATGGTCATCAATAAAGGTGACGAAATATTCGGCACTGCTGAGAGCTCTAGTGGACATCAGGCCGCAAATATCTAAGTGTAAGAGTCCTAACATGCAATCATCTCTGCTGTCACATCTTGGAAATGTTGCCTTAGCATACTTCCCAAGTACACATCCTCTGCACACATCATCGTGTTCTGTGCCAAGTTCTGGAACCCCTGTTACCATTTCTTTGAGCATCTTGAGTGCTCCATGGTGTAGATGTTCAATTCTCCTATGCCATAACTCATTCAACTCCTTCCCACTGCTACTATCACAGCCTATTAGTGCCATTGGAGAATTGATTTGTAACCGGAACAATTTGTTACTTAGAACTCCAATTTGTCTTATCTTTTTCTAGCTCAGGTGTTTGACATACACTTTCTTCCCTACAAAGTGAATATCATACCCCTTGTCCTGTATCTGGTTTATTGAAATCAGGTTCATATCCAATCTTGGCACATGCAATACATTTGTAGTGCTAGTACTTTCTCTTGACTCCCTCTCAAAATCTATGGTACCTCTCCCTATTGGAGTACATTTCGTTATGTTTCCCATAGTAATCTGGAAGTCCATCTGCTCCTCTTTGTAGCTAAAGAAATATTCTCTAACCCTTGTAATGTGAGTTGATGCTCCACTGTCTATATACCAGACTCCCAGTGAAGCTGATCCTACTAAGAAACCAAAGTCATCCTCCAATCTGGAAGACAAATTGGAAGTCTCCTGAATGTTACTTTTGTCCATGGCTATGCAGAATAATTTATATTGTTTCTTCTTTTACCCCTTGACGTTGTCTCTCCTCTAGCGAACTACTACAAAAGCCCTCTGCGTCCAGCTAGAGATGTGCTCAACAAGAAAATTTGAGTTGCTCCCTCTGCCTCTCGAATCACTTGGTTTGGAAGAATCGAATTTTTCTGTCCCTCTCAGAAAAATCGGTCTTCCTCAAGCATGAAGTGAAAACGTTTTCACTTCTTTGATAAACACAAATATATATATATATATATACCTTATTAATAAATGAATTGATAGGTGATGATTGTTTACATTGGGGTTCCTGGCTTATATATCACCATGGGCACCCTTTGGAGAAAGGGCATGATCTTATGATCGTGCTCTTTGGTTTAATTTAACCTAAAATTAAATACTAACTAATTTTTTACATAACATTGCCTTCATCTCAAAAGAATGCTTTGTCCTCAAAGCATACGTAACAACGGATGTTGTTGACAAAATGCTGCATTCTCCCAAGAAATGTCTTCTTCGGGTTAAGTCCTTCCACTTGATCAGATATTCCAAGATGATCAAGGTCCCACACTTTAAAAGGTCTTGGATTAATCTCTCAATTTCCGTTTTTTGGTGATGTGGATATCGGTATGGCTTGATGTTGACGGGGTTTGGCCCTGCCTTGACTTCTATTGTATGCTCAATTTCCCTATTAGGCGGCAACTTCATAGGTAGGTCTTGAAATACCTTTTCATGCTTTCAAATTAGATCTTGTATCTCTGGTGACTCTTCACTGGTCATATTTGCAGATAACATTTCTAATTGGTGACATTTTACTACATAAGCGAGTGCTCCTTTTTGAATCATCTTCATCATCTGAGATGATGATACAATTTGATTCTTTGGTGCTTGGAATCCGTGTAATTTGTACTTCTGACCTCCCCATTTGAATTTTATAAATTGTACTTGATGGTTGGTGGCATAAGTACCTAAAGTTCGTAGCCATTGGATACCTAAGACTACATCTACTCCTCCTAACGGTACTGTGAGGAACGGAGACTCTAAATTAAAGTCTTGAATCTGCAATTTGACCTTATGGCATTTCCCCCCTTTTCAATCTTCTTACCGTTAGCTACCATCACTTTCATGTTTGGTAAGGGAAATGAAAAAATATTGAGTCTCTTTGCCACATTTGCATCTAAAAAATTGTGTGTGCTACCAAAGTCGATGAGAACCACTACGTTGTTCTTCTTTATGTGTCCTTTTAACTTTAAGGTCTGAGGTTGTGATATACCTGACATAGCTGATAATGACACTTGCGGAATACTTCTGTCATCTAATTCTGGTGAGAATTCTGGGGCATCTTTTGTTTCTTCTATGTCAAAATCTTCACTGTTTGAATCATTGGTTGCTTCACAATTATATAGGTTCTTTGGTTCTTTTCCTTTAGCACATCTATGTTTGAGGTCCCATTTCTCACCACAGCGTTTGCATTTACCCTCTTTTATCCTTTGCATTTCCACATTAGTTTTTTCATCTTCACGACAATGTGGTGGAACATATCTCGTATTATTTGAGTCCATATATTGTGTATTCTTCGTCTTGAATATGTTTTTTCCGCTTTTGACCAAAATATTGGTTCGAATTTCTTTTCCGCTGTTTTTGCTTTTTGTCTTGCTACTTCTATTGATGTAATGTCATGCATCTCAAGTTCTACTTGTAAATGGGTTTCGAGTCCCGAGACATATGATTGAATTAGACGAGATTCTGATAACCTAGGTACTCATGTTACTAAGGTCTCCCATTCTTGAGTGTACTCATCCACACTTCCTTTTTGTTGTAATTTGATGAGTTTTGAAAAAAACTCCTTTCTTTACGCCTTGGAATCTTTTAAAGAATGCATCCTTAAATTTTCTCCAACTAATGACGTGTGTTGTCTTTTTCCACCACATATACCAATTATATGCTTCCCCTTCCATTTTCATGCATGCGTGCCTGAGCTTTTCGTCATCATCATTGATGTCATATATCTCAAAGTATTCTTCTGCTTTATTTATCCATGCAACATTGTTTTTTTCGTTTCCATCGAATTTAGGCATCTCGACTTTTGCCCTTCGCTGGTATGTCGCTAGTGGTTGAGCGAAATAGGGGTGCTGATTGGTAAAGGTATCCCATAGTTGCTTGTTTGTAAGAGTCGTGTTACTCATTTTTTGGTGCGGTGTCGCTGATTTTTTTGGGGATTCAACTTTTTCATGAGTCTGTTGACTTTGTTGAATTTGATAAGTTGTGCTCTTGATTTTCTTTATTTTCTTGTAGTATTTGTGCGGGTGTATAATTCATCTTTTTACACAAAAGTTTCAGCAATGTTAAGGTCTGTTTGAGATCTACCTCTGTTTGGACCCAGTGATTTTCCATCTTTATTTCTATTCGATTTGTCGTATCCTGAAGACTTTTGATATTGTCAGCGTGCTCCATAAGCTTGATCTGAAAATCATCTAATCTTTTATTGACCTCATCATGGTTGTTATTTATCTTATGCTCTGCGTCAACCAATTTATTTTGGAAATCCGCTATTGTCATTGTCAACATTGAGCGAGTTTGTGGGGGCGTGTATTTATCTGCTAGCTTAATTTTTTTTTAAATAATTAAATTAAATTAATTAATTTAATTATATGACATAAGTAAGTTTTTTGTTTTTTTGTTTTAAATAAATTTAATTAATTTAAACTAACTTTATATATTTATAACTTATAACTAAATTAAAGTTATATATTATATAACTTATATAAATTATAATATTATATATATATATATTGTATGGACAGTTACGTCCACCCGAAAGGTCATGCCCATTGATCCTAGCTGACCCGTATCTCTGCACAGAAATACCGTGGTCATGGGCGTGTTATACCAGCGAATTAACAACAACAAGCTGCCAATTAACAGAACGATCATTTGCGGTGCGGCTGTTCTGTCTGCTGGTTACCCACACCCACGTAGACACTGGCTTACACCTACGCAGATAAAACCTATCCACGCAGATAGAAACCGCCAACAATCTTCGGCCGGCTATGCCTGAATTGAGCCACGCTCACAGCGGACTTCCTTGGTGACCCACTGCCCCACGCACAAGCTGTCTACGTCTAAAAAAAAGACTGCTATGAATCCCACTTTGTCAATAAATATATATTTTTTTCCCACTACTACTAGGGGAAACACACGTCTATTCCGTCAATACAGTTGTGCACAGCGAGATGCAGCTGGACTGAGTGGATAGCGGAGTCAGCGGATGGAGAGCTTAAGAACCGAACCGCTCTGATACCAGATGAAGTGAAAACTTCTTAGATAAACTGAAATATATATATAAATATCTTATTAATAAATGAATTGACAGATGATGATTGTTTACATTGGGGTTCCTGGCTTATATATCGCCATGGGCACCCTTTGGGGAAAGGGCACGTTCTTATGATCATGCCCTTTCGTCTAATTTAGCCTAAAATTAAATACTAATTAATTTTTTACATAACAAAGCAATTCGGCCCCCTAGAAAGAAAATGTGCTGCTCTTTGGGAATTTCAACCTATTGCTGACATTGAACAACGAAATTCCTTCTTTTCGCTTCTGAGATCTCTAGCTGATTAATTGCGCTCTGATACCATGTGAAATTTTATCTATTGCAGCTACTGAAAATTATTTTTCTAACTGAAAATTTAATTATGTAATTTATTTGCTACAGAAAACAACAAATAAAATCACAGTTGCAATTTTCACCATAAAAATACTACAGAAAATAAAATACTGGAAACTGAGAAATTCTAACGCACACATATGAATTTTGACAGTTATTTTTCGACAATCGTCTTCGGAAAAACCCAACTTGGGAAAACGGTGCAACAGATGAGGGTTTTATTATTAATCTTCAGCAACAATTCTCAGTACAATAATTTAGATGCCCAACTAACAATATAATCTGAGGAAAACAATATAATCTAACCTTTATATTAAAACAAAATCAGAAAAAGGAAAGTTCATTAAAAATCAATATATTTTTAAAAGAAATATACATGACACAACATGGGAAGGGTGTCGTGAGGAAATGAAGCGGTGGGTGTTGGAGGAAGGACGACCACCGCTAAAAATCAGTTTATAAACCAGAAGGAAGAATTTGAGGGGGAGGAAGAAAAGAACGGAAGAAATGAAGGAGGAAGAGGATCAAAAACTAAAATTATCCATAGGAAGGAAGAGCGTGGATTGTTCTAAGGTTCTGGGCATGGGGGAATAGTTTGCTTCGACTTAGAAGCTCACTGGATTGAGTAGCCAGGTTCTACTCAGTTTGGCTGGGTGGATTCGAACTTTTGGTAACCGTAGCAGAGCTGCTAGAGCCTAGAGACATCAGCAACCGCAAGTGCACAGGTAAGTACGTTCATTAATTTTGTTAGTTAATTCTGCAAAAAAAAATTAAAAAAAAAATCAAGAAATTAGTTACAAGTTCATGAATCTGCTTTAATGGCCCTTACAATCTGGTATCAGAGCAAGGTTTCAAACCCTTGGGATCTTACTGGCCCTAGAAAGTTACGGTATTGCTTCAAAGAATTTCCTGAATACAAGGGCCGAAATTGTAGTAAATTACCTCAGAATTTCGCTGGTTTGAGTCTTGAACTTGGACAACTGTTTCAAGGAAAATATACATGAATATTAGTAGCCAAAAAAAACACACACACCTCAGACATAGGTTTATAAATTGAGGTTGAACAGTACTCAATGTGCTTGCAGATTTGCCTCAAAAGGAGGAGGCAAAATCGAGTTACTCGAGAGTTGTTTGAGAGCATGTGTATACAATGCCTAATTAATAGCATTAGCTGCCATTCATTAGAGAAAATCAAGGTCGTAGGTACCAAATCTCAGAACTGGAACCAAATTGTTAAGAACGCTCCTTCTTTTAAGTTTCAACCTTCTTTAGGGCTATATCTTTGAGTATTATGAACAAATTAGTAATGCGCATGTAGAAGAAGGACCGCATAGAGTAGGTTGCTGAGAGGACATAGCTGAATTTGATGTAGATTCATCTGCAAGGACATGAAAGTACCCAACGAAAACCCATAATCTGAAAGGACTGGACCAGCAGCTTCATGTAAGATCTAAATTTTTCCTACAGCCTAAGTCCCTAAATCCTAAATCCTTAGACAGATGAAAAATGGTCTGAATTCTGTGCATTCCTGTAGATTATGCATTCCTGTATGAATGTTAAGGATCTCAGTACAAATACAAAGGCTTTCCCTTTTGTCTTCCCCTGTTTTAAATAGGTCTCGGGCAGGGTCCAAGGTCAAACCTCCCCGCTCAGCACAAAAATTGTTCTGGTTAACGAAATTTACAAGGTATGAAGAGCATTTAATATTACAATATATAAACATATTAAGTTTAAAAAAAATTTAATGTCATTACAAAAAAACATACCATACCTCTCGGCACGTTAAAATAATATATGGTATTGTTGGAAAAACAACGATAATTAAAACGTCAGTCTATATACATTAACTCACCGATTAAGATAATTGTGGAATATAAATTATAACACAAGTATTTTAAAACCCCATCCTCCGGTGGTTCGACCAATGGTAACCTGGCAACACCCGGGTCTATACCGTGGCAAGGTATTAATCTACCACCCGACGTTGAAACCCATGGCATTATGACTCTACACACCGGTGATTTAGATCCTCTGACTTCTCTAGAAGGTCTACTTCATGTCAAGCAACGTCGGGGTTACAAGCGTGGAGGTGGCATATGAATATGTTGCACGCCTTTAAGGAGACACGTTTAAATCTCAGCGTTTCACCTTTCTATTGCATAATTATTTACGGTATGAAGTTCCAACCTCTGCTTCGTGCCACTGTTTCAACGGTGATTATTTCATTCACCTCAACACGTATGGGGTTTATATTGTAAATTATCTGCCATGCATAAACAACATATATGATAGCAACTGTATAGTTGATTAACATGGTTTTGATACAGGTAAATTTTATATACCAAACTTTTACCATAATTCAAATACATAAGAAATACACTCCATGGTTTGTTGAACCTTGATATATATTTTAGTATCGTTTGGTTTTCAACTATAGTTTATAATTATATATACACCCACCATGGAGAGTAGCATAGGAATAACATCAACATTATGTTTCAAATTATATTGATATAATTTTAAAAAAATCAAAAGTAAATATATATATATATATATATATATAGATATATATTTATTAATATAATAATATATTAAAAATAATCATTACGTTTTGAAGGAAAATTATATTCAAGTTAGATTATTATAGTCATTAGGACATAGTATAATTCTAAATTAATTAATAAGTGTTAATCGAAGGAAATCTAATTTATTGTATAAAATTAAAGTGTCTGTTTAAAAGACCCATGCATTAAAAATGTATTATTGCTCATAAAAATAGGAAAAACCCTACATTAGGACAAGGAGGTCACGAGACCACCCTCCTTGACCTCGGTACCAGTAAGATCTGCCTAGCAGATAAAAATAGCAAAACTATACCCGTTTGAAAATGAAAAATTGCAAAATATATCTTAAATCTAAATAAATACCTTAAATTTTTACAAATTTCCTTTATATATACAGGAATCATTACGATGGTAAGGACAAATGAACAATGACGACGTGATCGGGCAGCATCACCATCATTAATGCCACCACCATCGTCATCACCAATGTTACTTGGGAGCGGGAGCGGAAGCGGGAGCGGGAGCGACCATTTTCAGAAGCTCCCGGTTTGGGAGCGAATCCGGGAGCGATT
>APFE030354886.1:18263-37210 GCA_000404065.3 Pinus taeda | reverse complement strand
CCATTACAAGAAGTAATATCTTAGATATTTCTAAGTCATAACTTCTAACTGTTAACATGATATGAAATGTTATAAATTTATAAAATGAAACATGAATAATGAAATGAAATGAAACAACTTTAGTCTTTCACGAAGCATCATATTCATAATTCACAATCATTACAATGAGTTATAATTGCCAAGGCCCAACTTCAAACTTCAAATTTTCATTGTCACAGTGATATATTGTTTACAAAAAATATCATTATGATATGAAAGAGTCAAGAGTCAAGAGTCAAGAACTCAAAACTCAACAGTTATGAAAACTAAAGTCCAATAGAAACTAAAAAAGACAAGTAAATTGTAAATGATAAATCTACATGTGGCCCTCGCCACGAGAGTCTCCAGGAGTATAAGCAGGTTGTGGTGGTCTTCTAGGAGTCTCCCGCACAGACTGACGACCAGAGCTAGAACCTCCACGTGAGGGTGTAGATGGAGGTGGCGACAACAAAGGAACAAGACTTGGACCTCGAGCACTGCTACTGGATGGTGGAGGTGGAGGTGGAGGTGGCATGGAAGCATCATCTTCATCCCTTACAAGTTCCTCTTCTAGTTCTTCAATATGTACAATGCCATCCTCCAAATTGTCATCCTCTGGGTGATTGTCCCAAATTTTATATGTGGGATTCTCATAAGCCCGATCACAGTAATACTAATGACTCAACAACCTCAAGTTGTAGTGCACATAAACCAAGCTTTCTGCTCGGTTTCATTGAGTCTGTTCCTTTTCACATTATGTATGTAGCTGTAGGTGCTCCAACACCTCTCTGCAGAAGAAGTATTTACAACCTGTGAAAGAACTTTTTTTGCCAATTTTGGCAAAAGTCCCTGCCCACCATATGTTTCCCACCATGTGAGAGTATCAAATCTATCTCTATCGTCCATTGCATGGAAGTTACCATACAAACCAATGCCACTGAAGTATCTGCCTATTTCAAGGCGCACAGCTGCACATTCCTCCCTGTCAGGTACCAATTTTTCTAATGCTTCCAGATATCCTCTAGTTACCTCTGGATCTAAATGGGGTTTGGTCCTAACTCCACCCCCTGCTGCAGGTTGGCCCAACCAAGACGTAGAGTAGTATTTTGGCGTAAGGATATACGCCAAGCAATGTAGTGGAAGATTAAGTCTATTCCCCCGTTCACACACACAATTGTGAATCAGTTTGTACAAGTTGGGATCTCTGTTATGAACAACATCTTTTATTTGCCCCAACATGGTGTCCATCTGCTCATACACCTCGCCAATCACTGGTTTGTTTGTATCTGCAAACCGAATCATGTGATAAATGGGCTTGGTGAAATCCAAAACTTGCCTCACACTTGTCCAAAATTGGCCATCAAGAGCGGCCTCCTCCACCATTTCAAAACCTCCCTTGTCAGCTGCATTTGTAGCCTTTTCCTTCAATACCTGCCAATGTGGACTTGATACCATGCTAGCCATTGACTCTCTTACCTTCAGAAGGCGCTTGAAGGTGAGGTAATAGCTACCAAATCTCATCTTTGCAATCTTCAACAACTCCAATCTCGAGTGACTGCGGAAAAGGCCATGGGTATTGCTATGATTTGTAATAAATTTTATCATTTTTTTGCTTTTTTTGTACAAATCACCAATCCATTGGTATTGTTCATTTTTGTTCTTGACAATATCATGCAACAGAAGGTTCAATGTGTGAACCAAACATCCAGACCAAAATATATTGGGGTATTTTTCCTCAATAATTGCTCCCGCTGCCCTACAATTAGCAGCATTATCAGTGATGACTTGGATGACATTGTATGGCCCAATACGGTCAATTGTTTCAAGTAATGCTTCTGCAATGTTGATGGCGGTCTTGAACTTGTCTGAGTAATCATGTGCAGTTAGAAAGATTGGACCATTAACAGACACAGCAAGAACACTTATAAATGGCTTGCCTTTTACATTTGTCCATCCATCAGATACGATGGACACCCCATGCTCAGTCCAAGCACTTGTCATTCTATTCAAAGAATGTGATATTTTTGCTTTTTCATTATCAAGGCCAACGGTTCTTGCCTTGTCATAACCAGGGCTCTTGTATCCTTTAGGGGCATCATTTATGGCCGAAACCATTTCGTGCCAATAAGGTGAGCGAAGAACGTTGAATGGTATCCCTGCATAGAGAAACCTGTAAACGTTTGAATCCACATCATTCCTACCCCCCTCATCAAGGAAATCTGATATGGTTCTACGCCTTAAAGATGATGACCCTGAGCCTCCATATCCACTGCCTTGGGAGGATGCTGAAGGAGTTCTTTGTGATTGTGAGCGTTCAAAGAAACCCCTTGATTTTTTTTATTTGTATTGGGCTTCTTCCTCTTCCCTTATGTATTTGGCTCTATCCGCTGTTGACACCGCTGCACAAGTTTTGATTCCTATTTGTTTCTCCCCATCCCATGGCCTTTTCCCGCAGAGGTGTCTTCTAGCACGGGTGTATGAACCGTGTAATCAGTGTTGCAATGGGGGCAATGAAATTTAGTGGTTCCACCCCTCTCCCTGTTTCAGCCCTGTGAACATATTTCCACAATGGGGTTTGGTCTTGTTTAGTCTTTTGAGTGTCCTGTTCACCCTCCTCCAGCTCCTCACCAGGGGTTTTCACACATTTGACTTTCTCCAGCTTCTTCATCCCCCTTTTCAGTTTGGCCCCTCCGTTTCCTACTCTCCAGCACCATAATAACCATAAAAGGGACCAGGAAGAGGAAAATGCCCAGAAATATAGTTAGGTCCATGGTGTTTGATGTTTGTAGGGTTTTCATTCAACAATCTGCAAATTAATTTAATTTATTGGGATTAATTAACTTAATTTATTAATTTAATTGAAATTCATAATTTTAATACTCAATAAACTAAATTAAATTCCCTAAATTACTACCTAACTAAATTAAACTAGCTAGATTAGCTAAATTATTAAGTTACTTACCTCTGCAGGCTTGCTCCTCGCTCCTCGCTCTTCAGCAATTGCTCCTTGCTCCAAACTCTTGCTCTTCAAGCTCCTCAACTTCTTCAAACATTCATAATGAAATGTTTTTATGCCCAAAGGGCTTTTAAAACAAAAAAAAATTTATAAAATTTTAGTTTATTTTCGGGTCCGCGGAATTTTTTTCCGCTGACCCGCTCCCGGCCAGCTTAAAATCGCTCCCGGAGCGATTTTTTAAAGGTCGGGAGCGATCGCTCCCCGATTGCTCCCAGGATTTAAAAAGCGCTCCGGGAGCGACGGAGCGACCACTCCCTAGGTCGCTCCTGAAATCGGCAGGGAGCGAAATTTTTTTGGGCGGGAGCGCGCTCCCGAAAATCGCTCCCGTCCGGGAGCGATTTAGGGAGCACGCTCCCAAGCCGCTCCTGCTCGGAGCGCGCTTCAGGAGCGGGTTCGATGGGGGGGGGGGGGGGGGGGCGCTCCCCCGCAACTATGGTCATCACTATCTCTATCACCACCACCACCATCAACACCAACCGCTCCAGCACTAGATTTGACCGTAATAATGAACTCATTGGAAACCTTATTGGAAACATTAAAAGGGTCAACCATGGCTAAGACCAAAGAAGAACTTCAACCCTTAACAACCAATTCAGTGAAACCAAAGAATTTTGGATATAAAAGATCAAATGAAGATATTTCTAGGGAGCTTCAGAAAATTAAACTCCAAGAATTTTCAGGAGGTCGAGCTGGAGAACGTGCTAAGGTATGGTTAGAAAAAATGAACAGATGCTTTAAATTAAGAGAATATTCTTTTTTTGCAAAAACAAAAATTGTTGTATTTCAATTAAAAGAAAGTGCCTTGATTTGGTGGGGAAATCTGGAAAAACAACTACACCTTACACCAGATAATGTTCCTTGGGAATTGTTCGAGGAAAAATTCCACACAAAGTATTTACCTCCATATTTTCAACAACAACAAGCCAGAGCCTTTCATACATTAGTTCAAGGTAATAAAACAGTGGAGGAATACGAGATAAGGTTTATGGAAATTGTGAAATACATTCACTACTTAGATTATGATGAACGTCAGGCTGAACACTTCATATTTGGATTAAATCCTCGCATCAGGGCCTTGGTGAACATGTGGAAACCATCATCAGTAGCTGAGGCGGTAGAATGTGGCCGTTACGCAGAAGAACATCTAGGAATCCAAAAGGATGCAGGGCTAGCAGAAACTGTACAATCAGGATTTCCTGGAAAGGCTCCCCGAAATTCATTCAAAGGAAGTAGCTCAAGGCCACCTTATGGTAATAGATTTACCCCAAGAAATGTAGGAACAAGAGCTCCCATGGCAATTAATACTGTAGCCGCTTAATCATCCAACACTAGTCCAGGGACATCTCGTGGAACTACTAATAGAGGAAGAAATTCGAGAGGAAACAGCATGAGAGGACGAAGCTCTTTATCTAGAAATTCATGTCTTGATTCAAGAGGACCAACGCAGGTTAACTATTGGGGATGTGGAGGAATGCATTTTCAACATGATTGTCCAGAAGCTTCATCAAGTGTATTGCATAGGACTGAAAAGGAACCAATGTCAAATAATCAAGGTAATCATAGAATTCATGCCGTACTCAACAACGACCAAGCAACACATTAATGCATCGTCATGGAATCTTCAGGTATTATTCATGGTATAAAACTCAAAATCTTATTTGATACTGGTGCCACAAATAGTTTCATTTCGTCATATGCATTAAACAAATGTGGGTTGGCAGCTCGCAGCAAAATGATTTCAGACAAGTAGAAATGGCCTCAGGATAACTCCAATCCGTAGACTTAAGTGTCGATCAATGTAAAATTGACTTAGGGGTCTGTACGACTAAATTGAAAGTTTATGTCACAGCCTTAGGAACTTATGATCTTGTCATAGGTATGGACAAGCTAGAAGCTCATCAAGCTTGGGTAGACTGTTATGGGAAAAGAATTCTAGGTATAAATGATGAGGGAGAAGTGATCCAAATTCAAGGAATCAAGAGAAAAGTATCTTTACGTTACATATCCGCAATGAAAATGAAGTGTTGCTTAGAAAAAGGTTGTCAAGCATATGTAATTCAAGAAGTAAAGAAAAAGGACCATCCTTAGAAAAATATCCAACGTTAGCCGAATTTCCGGATGTATTTCCAAAGGAACTACCAGGATTACCCCCTGTAAGGGAGCTAGATCTCACTATTGAATTGAAACCTGGTACTCAACCAATCTCTAAAACACCTTATAGAATGACAGCTCTAGAACTTCAAGAATTGCGAATTCAATTGAAAGAACTATTGGATAGAGGACATATTCAATCCAATATATCACCTTGGGGTGCTCCTGTAATTTTTGTCAAGAAGAAAGATGGATCCTTAAGATTATACATAGATTATCGATACTTGAATCGAGCTACAATAAAGAATCGATATCCTATGCCTCAAATCAATGATCTTTTCGATCAAATGAAAGGAGCTGCTGTCTTTTCAAAAATTGATCTTCGATCAGGGTATCATCAACAAAGGATTTCTGAAAGCGATATTTCGAAGACTGCATTCTGGACACGTTTTGCACATTATGAATTTACTGTGGTACCATTTGGATTAACAAATGCACCAGCAGTATTCATGAATCTTATGAACAGTGTTTTCTGCGAACATCTTGATCAATTTGTACGTCTTTTTAGATAATATTCTCATCTATTCCAAGAATAAGAAAGAGCATGAAGATCATTTACGAATAATATTGTCCTGCCTTAGAAAATATCAGTTGTATGGAAAATTATCCAAGTGTTCACTCTTTCAGGAAAAGATTCATTACTTAGGACATATCATATCAGGTGAAGGGATTTCAGTAGACCCTGAGAAGGTAAAAGCAATCATGGAATGGCCAATACAAAAAACGCACATGAAGTACGAAGCTTTATGGGTTTAGCCGATTACTACCAAAGATTTGTGGAGGAATTCTCCAAAATTGCAAAGCCGATTACAACCCTTTAGCGTAAAGGTGTTAAGTATGAATGGACTGAGAAATGTAATAAAGCATTCTCTGAACTCAAAAGACTACTGACCAGTGCACCAATCTTAAAAGTCCCTGCTATGGACAAAGATTTTACGGTATGTACTGATGCATCCAAACAAGGGCTAGGTGTAGTATTGATGCAGGATAGAGGAGTAATAACATATGCCTCTAGAAAGTTAAAACCTCATGAAGAACTCTATGCTACTCACGATTTAGAGTTAGTTGTTATAGTACTAGCTCTAAAGATTTGGAGACACTATCTAGTAGGGTGAAGTTTTATGCTTAAAAGAAATCATCAAAGTCTACAATATTTTTTCACCCAAAGAGACTTAAATGCTAGACAAAGATGATGGAGTGAATTCCTAAGTGAATGAATTTGGAATATCATATATTAAGGGAAAAGAAAATGTAGTAGCAGATGCTTTAAGCAGAAGACCACGGATATTTTCTCTCATACCTATCAAAGTAGACTTAAGGCAACGAATACTAGAATATCTCATAAAAGATGGTATTTAAAGGTGAGAACTAATCTTGAAGGTAAAACGCCAAAAGAATGTAAGTTTGAAGGATATGAACTAGAAGATGATGGAATCTTACGATTCCATAGAAGGATGTATATTCCTGATAATAAGGATCTTCGAGACACTATCCTTTAGGAAGCCCACAGAGTAGTGTATTGTGCACATTCTCGAGTGAGAAAAATGTATGCGCATACCAAGAAAGTCTTCTTCTAGTCGGGCATGAAACGTGATATTGTTCAATTTGTTGCAAAATGTTTGGAATGTCAACAAGTAAAAGCAGATCATTGTCATCTAGCGAGTCTCTTACAACCTCACGACATTCCTATGACCAAATAGGAGATCATTTCTATGGATTTCATCACTGGACTACCTCTTACTTCTCAAAGACACAATGCCATTCTGGTAGTAGTGGATAAAATAACGAAAAGTGCACATTTCACTCCCGTAAGAGATACTTACGAAGTTGCTGACGTAGCTCGAGTATTCATAAATGAAATTATCAAATTTCATGGAGTACCAAAGAAGATTATATCAGATAGAGATTCACGATTCACTTCAAGATTCTGGACTTGCATGCAGTCAGCCTTAGGAACTCAACTAAATTTGAGCACAACTTATCACCCTGAAACCGATGGGCAAACAGAAAGGGTAAATCAAGTACTTGAAGATATGTTGAGAATGTATGTTATGGATCAGCAATCACACTGGGAAAAGTACTTATCCTTAGTCGAATTCGCATGCAATAATAGTTACCACCATTTGATTGGAATGCCTCCATTTGAAGCATTATACGGCAGACCTTGCAAAACACTGTTAAGTTGGGACATGTTAGAAGATCGAGTGATAATAAGACCAGAATTAATCCAAGAAATGGAAGAGTAGGTAAGACAAATTAGACAACGGTTAAAGGAAGCACAGGATAGACAAAAGAGTTATGCTGATGCTCACAGAACTGATAGGAAGTATGAAGTAGGGGATCAGGTTTTCATCCTCATCAAACCAAATAAGAGTACTATTCGATTCAGAAAAGCGACAAAGTTGTCACCCCGATTTATTGGACCATTTAAAGTCATGGAAAGAGTTGGACCTGTCGCCTATCGTCTTGCACTGCCACCTCACTTGCATAAAATTCATAATGTATTTCATGTATCTGGGTTAAGACATTATATAGCTGATCAATCTCATAACCTTCAATGGAAGGAACTGCAGGTTTTGGACGAAGGAATCATATCGTTCAAACCATTACGTATACTGGAACGTAGAGTTTGACAACTCAGAAATCGTCTAGTAGACCAAGTTAAGGTCCAATGCGACAAGTATAGCCCTGGATCAGCTACTTGAGAAGATACGAAGAACATATGTCAAAGATACCCTAATCTGTGTCAATTCTGAAGAACTTTAAACTATGTTTTGTATATATTTACTTTACTGTAAATCAGAGGCTCAGAACCATTTTGAATGATCATATATAAACGTAAATTTTTATGACATAATATCTGTTTAAATTCCGCTAGTACATGGATACCAAGACGGAATATGTTATTGATCTTACTAAATTATAGTTGTCATAGTAAAGTTTAAAATATTTAAGTGATTTTGCTTTTGATGGGAATTAAGATATTATAATTCTATTTTACTTATGCATATCAATATGATTGATGAGATAGAAATCAAAGAATAATTACATTTTAATATGAAAGTCAATGACATGAATAGAATATGGCAAAGTATGTTATATTGTAGTTGACATGTGTGAATTATACATAAGCTATTTCTTTTTGAATATGTTAATGCACATTTTATAAATGTATGGACAAGTGTTTATGATTGCAGATAATATCCATTACCAAAATGACCACGTGATGATAGAACCTCAGAACAATTAAGGCTCAAAGAGATTCTATGATAGGGTATTAGCCCTAATTCAATTGAGGGGTAGAGGTGTTGCCCACTGTTTATCCTTCGAACCCTGGAGTCATGGGAGAATTGTGCAAGTTACGCTCCCCTAGACGTGTGATGATGACTGTCGGATGCCTACTGGGAATCAAGTCGGTATAGCCGACGCTGTCATCCTTAGAGTTTATAAATGGTTAGGTCAGTATAACTGACGCCATGGCATACACCAGTAGAGGATGGATAGGATGGGAGGGGGAGAGATTAGGAACGATAGGATGATTTTGTAATAGGTGGGAGACCTAATGAAATAAAACATGATCATTAAAGTCATAAACCTAAAGTATTCAAACCACCAAAATTTGTAGTGCTCTTACATTAAGTAAGAATTTAACCTCAATACATAATCCTATATGTAAAATAAAAAATAAAAAATAAAATGTATTAATCACTATCATGAATATTCATATAAGATAAAACTCGAAGTTCGGGACGAAGTTTTCTGAAGGGGGGGGTGTATGTAACGACCTATTTATAGAAATAATATCAAATAAATTTTAATAAATAAATTATATTAATCAAATTAATAAAATAATAAAAATAAACTAATGATAAAGCATTTTAATACAAGACTAACCTTTATATTAAAATAAAATCAGAAAAAGGAAAGTTAAGTAAAAATCAATATATTTTTAAAAGAAATATACATGACATGACATGGGAAGGGTGTCGTGAGGAAATGAGGCGGTGGGTGCTGGAGGAATGACGACCACCACTAAGAATCAGTTTATAAACCAGAAGGAAGAATTTGAGGGGGAGGAAGAAAAAGAATGGAAGAACTAAAGGAGGAAGAGGATCAAAAACTGAAATTATCTACAGGAAGGAAGAGCACGGATTGTTCTGAGGTTCTGGGCACGGGGGAACAGGCTGCTTCGACTCAGAAGCTTACTGGACTGAGTAGCTAGGTTCTGCTCAATGTGGTTGGGTGGATTCAGTCTTTTGGTAACTGTAGCAAAGCTGCTAAAGACATTAGCAACCGCAAGTGCACAGGTAAGTACCTTCATTAATTATGTTAGTTAATTCTGCAAAAAAAATAAATTCAAGAAATTAGTTACAGGTTCATGAATCTGCTTTAATGGCCCTTACATTTAACAAAATAAGTATTAAGAATTTGAATATTGAAATTTTTGTTTACCTGGCTCATTTTCTTCCCTTGCAATCTTTGCTAGGTTCTTCCCGAAGGTACCTGTGGCTTTTTTTAAGGTTATGATCTGTCGGTGTATCTCCAACTAATCACACTCCAATGGGATCATGCAATCAATGCAGTCAATCAATCCATCTCTAACCTCCCCACTCAAAGCTCCTTGCCGTTTGAGCTTTATAATGATACCGTGGGTTCATAAATTACCCAACTGCATGTATAGAGCGATGGAGTTGATTGTTCCATCTTTCATCAATGATTGCCACATGGGCCCATACTTAGCCACTTTATCCTTGTATACCCTCTTTATTTGCTCCTTTGCTTCATCCATAGCCTCATAAATGAAGCCCATAGCCAATCTTTCCCCATCCACCAACTGCAACACCTTAACCAGTGGCTCAGCAACCTTCACAATCTCTGTTGCCTTTCTGCAAAATATTTCTTCATTAATATTCTTTTTCAATTCTTTGGCTTCCTGTTTAAGAGACCACTGGCTTTGATTTCATTCATCACTGGAAAATATCTTTTGCAAGTTTCTATGTTGTGAAAGCATAGATTGCAATGTCAAAAAATGAGTGGCAAATCTAGTGATGGCAAACCTAATAATATTTCTGCCCCCTGTGTATCTCCTCATAAGGCTCAAAATCCATGCATGATTGTAGATAAATTTTGTTATGCTTTTTGCATGATCTACAGTGTTTTTGACCCAATCTAATTTGCCAATATCCTCAAGCATGAAGTCTATGCAATGTGCAGCACATGGGGTCCAAAAGATGGTTTTGTGTTTTTCCTCTAACAGTTTACCAGCGAGAACATAGTTAGAGGGATTATCTATGATGACTCGAACAACATTAGCCACCCCCACCTCCTCAACAACCTCATCCAATAGCTAAAACAACAATTGTCCATCTTTCACCCTATCAAATGCATCAATTGATTTTAGAAACATGGTTCCCTGTGGGCAGAAGATAAGAAAGTTTATGATGGTACGGTTCCTTTGATCAGTCCATCTATCTGACATGATGGTACATCCTATTCTTGCCTATGAGTCTTTGAAATCTTTCAAATACTCATTAATAGAGGAAATTTCTTTCTACAAACGATACCCCTTTATCTCATGCATAGTAGGGCATTTGAAGCATTTTTCAGCAGCAAATATGGCATTAAACATAGGCTCATAATATGGTGAACGGGAAGCATTGAAGGGGATATCAACATCATACCACCAAGTGGGCTGCAAAGTTCTACTAGCTTCAGGACCATGTGCATCTGATGGAGAGGAGGGTGTGACAGTGAAATAACTTTAAATATTCATATCACCCTTCTTTTTCATTTTACCCTTACCCTTTTCTTGAATAGACTCCAAAAAGGGAGGAACATATCGGAAGGGTTGGATGCATCAGTACAAGAGATAAAAGAAGAACCCTCAAAATCAAAATGGGGGTTGGTAGCCATCATTTTTTGTATACTCCTTTTCCTCCCATTTTCAGCCTCTATTTCCTTTTGCCTAGTCTTTTCTTCTTTAAACTTCTCAAAGCTATTTAACAACTCCTTCCTAATCTCCCCAATTTCTGGTGATTCACATGGAGTAATTTGGCCTCTAATCCCTGCCAAGAGTTGTTTCAGCGTATTAATGCCCCCAAGAACATCCTTAATTTTTCTATGGAAAAATTTGCAATGCATTTGCCTATCAACCATTTCAACATATGCTCAAGCAACATCTTTCACTCTAGGTGCCATTTTTGACTTGGAAATGAAAGGAAAAATTCTGAAAATGAAAACAAAAAAAACAACATTGCTTCAATGTTCATTTCTTTCACAAAAAACACTCTTTTCAATTTCCAGATTTGCACTAAAAAATAAATAAGCCAAAACAAATTTTTAGAAGTGAAAAAAAATACCTCTAAGCACAAACTGTCTCCTCAAAGTTGCTCCAACAAACCAACTCCTCAATGCTGCTCCAATGGCTGCCCAAGAAGTTCCTTACTCTTGATCCAATGCTTGCCCAAGACTCCTCACTGCTGCTCCAAAAGCAAACTCCGCAACTCTTTACAAACTCTTCACAAATTCTCACTGAAATGCAATGAAACGGTTGTGAGGAAATGAGAGGGGTTGGGTAGGTTTTATAGGGTTTGGGAGAGGGAAATGGACCCCAAAGAACCCAAAGGCACATTAGAATGGGCTTTGGGGTCCCCAAAAACCCAAGTTAAAAAAAAGTTGCATTACAGCAGCTCCCACCGAGCTGGCCGAGTTGGCTCGGACTCGGCCGAGTCGGTAACCGACTTGACTGACTCGGTAACAACCCGGCTGACCAAACCGAGCTGGCCACTAAGTCGACCCAGTCATACTCAATCTGACTCAGTCGTTTCCAAGTCAATTCGGCCAATTTTTAAAACAGTGGGTGGTGGACAAGTTGACAAAGTATGCCCATTTCTTTGCTATCCCTTCCAGGTACTTCGCTTCTCACGTTGCAGGGTTGTTCTTTAGGGAGGTTTTCGGGTTGGATGGTCTTCCCAAGACCATAGTGAGTGACAAGGATAGCCACTTCATGGGAGCTTTCTGGCAGGAGCTCTTCAGGTTGGTGGGCACAAAGCTTACACCTAGCACCAACTACCACCCCCAGATCGACAGAGAGACCAATACTGCTAACAAATGGCTGGAGGGTTATTTGCAGAACTATGTGACAGGGCAACAATGAGCATGGGCAAGATGGCTACACTTGGGGGAGTATTGCTACAATACTACCTACCACATGTCCATCGGTATGTCACCTTTCCGCGCTTTGTATGGATATGATGTTTTATCTTTCGCTGACATTGTTTTTGGAGACATTCGAGCCCCAAGTGCCAAAGATTGGATATAGGAGAGCCAGAGCATTATTAAGGCTCTCAAAGATAACTTGCAGACAACCCAGAACCAGTGGAAGATGTATGCAAACAGGCATAGGGTTGAGAGACACTTTGAGGTGGGGGATCTAGTCTTCTTGTGCCTTCAGCCTTATAGACAGTCCATGCTAAAACAAAAGGGGGCTGAGAAGCTACAACCACGCTTTTATGGCCCATAATGGGTGACCAAGAGGGTTGGCGAGGTGGCAAACGAGTTAGAGCTTTTGCCTTGGAGCAAGGTGCATAACGTCTTCCACGTTTCGTGCCTCAAGGAGGTACTTGGACAACATGTGACAACCACCGTGGAGTTGCCCCTGCTGTATGATGATGGGCATCTAGTTTTGGAGCCTAAGGCTATTTTGGAGAGCAAGGAGAGGAGATTCAGGAGCAGAGTCATCAAGGACCCTGCCAGAAGAGGATGCCAATGGAGGACCCTACCATAAGAGGATGCTACCTGGGAAGGTGAGCAGATATTAAAACATCCAACATTCCAGTTGCTTGGGGACAAGCAACATCTTGGCAGGGAGGACTGTGACATTCCCACTTAGCGAGGTTGCTAAGTGAAATATCAATTTTGACCAATTTTGCTAATTTTTGGATAGCAACTTAGGTAAAGTGAGTTGAGGGGCCCCACTTGCAATTTTAAGGTGAAAGAAGACTCCAACATAGGAAGAAGAGGAAAATCGGATTGATAGTGGATGGTGGGGGCCACCCCAAAGAGGAATACGCTCCCCTTGGCTAGTATGCTTTCTTGGTGGGAAAATAGAGGGAAATCGATGGATGGGACCCACATGGAGGAATTGGAGGCCCAACAACTAAAATAGTAGGGGCACTCATCATTTGCTCATCTTTGATCATTTGACATTCACTCATTGACTAGCACGCTTGAGTTGAGGGCCATATTTGCATGTGTTGTTGAGCACGCGATATTTTCATGCGAAAATCTCACCCTACCTTCAGTGGACTTCGAGTGCCAACACAAGGAGGTGATCTGCACTACATTTGGAGTTGTTCGAGAGTTTGGCATAGCATTTCGTGGGGGTTTCCAGTAGGATTGGGCGTAGAAAAGGAAATACGCTCCACCTGAAGGAGTTGATTTCGGAGCAGGGAATTCTTGGGGCTTTCCGAGGGTGATTGGAGCAAATTGCTAGAGGTTGGAGTGATAGTGGAGTACAAATTTCGTGGGGATTTCTTGTGCACAGGAGTTCATCGTTAGTGACCGTGTGGGCTTGTGCAAAGGGCATTCGTACCACACGTGGGAGGAGGAATTGAGGGTTGAGGCTTGTGGGGTAATCCCGGAGGGGAAATTGCTGAGTATTGCAACCATTCTGGGGACCTTTAGTAGTGATATTTTCAGGTGGGTCGATATACCCAGCAGCTAGACAGGTTAGTGGAAATTGGGCCGAATTTCGGAGGTCAGAATTTGGCCAAATTCTTTATGGGTTTTGGTGGGTTATTGGTGGAGAGACCGGGGTTCATTTCCCAGAATTTTCTGATCACCGGAGGAAGACCTAGCAACCATTTCTTGCAATCAGCAGTGCAGTTTTGTGGGGCCAACACAGAGCTTTTGTGGGGGGCAGTTCCTAGTGGTTAAGCAACTGATTTCATCACCTAGATCTTTTTAGATTGCCTTGGGCAAACCCAAGTGCACACATTCCGATCTCATATTGTCCCCCTTGTTTATCATAATAAAATGGCTCAATTTTGTACAAACTTTGGAGTTTTTTTGGGTGTCTAATATTGTGTGTAAATTTATGTGTGTTTTTGTGTATGCTTTGTTTATTATTGTAAATTTTCCTTAGGGATATTACAAACCAAGCCAATAATATAATAGGTTAAGGAGGGTAAAGTCAACCTTAAAATATGATGTGAATCGATTACATATAATGAACACTGACCTAAGAATTCCTCCTAGCGGTTGCAAGAATCACATTGACTAGTTCACTAGTTAAAGGAGGTCATCTTGGTTGAGTCAGCCTTAAAATAGAATACAAGTGAAGTGCATGTAATGAAAACTGACCAAAGAACTCCTAGATGTTACAAGGACCACATTGACTAGTTGACAAGTAGATGGAAGTCAACTTCATTATATGATTTGCAGACTGAACCAAGTTTAATATGCATGCTGCTACACATTAACACTTTGACTAAATGGGGACTATACATAGGGACTATTACCCACCAAAATGGGTAACTTCTCGAGTGTCTTCTTCATTGCCACATTGACCT
The DNA here is from genome assembly GCA_000404065.3 of Pinus taeda. Lineage (NCBI taxonomy): Eukaryota > Viridiplantae > Streptophyta > Pinopsida > Pinales > Pinaceae > Pinus > Pinus taeda. The sequence goes on along the minus strand of APFE030354886.1, from coordinate 22,453 downwards.
CCTCTTATAATCCATTGTTGGAGCACTAACGACCAAGATTAAAACTTAATCAATGGCTAGGATCATCTCTGGATCGATCCGTGTGAGTTTCTAGAAGATCCTGACCTCGGCTTAATTAATTCTAATTAATTAACCATATTCCTTAAGTTTAGAGTTAGGAAATATTTAGAAACTTGTTAATAATCTAATTAAGTCATTTCTAGGCGAAATTTCCAAAACCAATTTATGGGTTTTCAAGATCTCATGCATTCTAGCCTCTCCACGAAATTTCAAGGCTACAACACATCCAATGTTACAAAAACTAACACTCCCTCTTAGCGAGGAATGTGTTCTAGTGCTATTGTATACCCTGTAGCAACATGTTGTCTCTGCATCATCTCCTCTCAAGCTATTGATGTCTGGCCATACTTCCCACCAACCACGACGCAACTCTGATATACGCTGCAGCCTGCATTTGTGCTACTGCTGACACTGCCATACTGTTGCCAACACTACATCTGCATTGCAACTCCCTCTCATCTATTGGTGTCGCAATTGCATCATCTGCAACTGAAAAGCATCCAAAACACTTAATCAACTATGATCAGTATAATGCATCTGTCACCCTAGTCTCTGGCTGCTGCTAGTATCTGCACTGTCACTGAAGAATCTGCATTGCTATTGACTCTGCACTATGTCAACTGCATTGCTACCAACTCTGAACTGCGCTCCCCAACCTCTGACTACCACTAGTCTCTGCAACTATCACTCTAGTATCTGACTGCATCAACTATCACTGATACATCCTGCTACTAAAAACTGTGCGCCCCCGTAGCAAGGTATTGATCCATGATCCTGCCCATCTATAGCACTCTGGGGCTACAACACCGAATCTCCCTACCTCACTCCTAGAGGTATGTCAACAAACATGGTGAAGTCTTCCTCCAGCCTGGAGGATAGCCTATCGATCTCTACTGACGCTGCATGTTGGTCTTACTTCTCCTCCTTGTCCTTCTTCCTGAGAGGACACTGGGCATTATAGTGACCAAGCTCACCACATATGAAGCACCTAACCTTTGAAAGGTCCTTCTTCTTCTTTCTCTGCTCCCCCTGCCCCTGACTGGGATCCTTCGATGCGAGGGCACCATTATCCTCCTCCTTCACACCCTTCAATTTGTTGTTGTTGCCACTGATGGAGCTCTTCAATAAAGCTCGTCTCAACTCTTCCTATTGCAAATCGGCCCACATCTTGTCCCACCTTGGCAAGGTATCTCTGCCTAAGATACTCTAGATGAATACTTCCCACTCCTCTGAGACACTGCTGAGTGCCAATCGCACTAGCTCCATGGATTGAGGTGTTGCCCCAACAACTGCAGACTGGTCCTGGACCTCCTGAATATTGGTGAGGAAGGGGTCTATGCCTTCCCCCTTCTGCATCCTGACATACTTCAGCTTCTCCTATAGGTACATTTTCAACTGCTCGGAAGTACCCTAGTATAGCGTAGAGAGGGCATCCCACATTTCTTTGGCAATGCCGACTCTATATGGAACAACATAATCCTGGACTCTATCTAGGATCAATCGTTTCGCTCGTGCCATCTCCTTTTTGTACTCCTTCAGCTGATCTTCATCTTGGGGAACTGCTACCACTACATCAATATACATCTTCAGGACAAACTCATCTAGAAGGAAGGACATCGCTGCCTTCCAGATGACATCATTGGAAGCCCCATCCAACCTGTCCTGATCGCAAAGCCCAACAGTGGTCATCTCAACAAAGTGTCGAAAATCTCCTCTTTCCTTCTACTGAGCGACTTCTCTGCTATTTGCACTCTCTTTAGAAATGAGAAGATCTACTCATAACGACTACTGATCTACAAGAAAAAATTGTTCTTCTTGAGACTAGAAGTTCCTTGAGGAAAATTTTCCCTTAGTGTGTGCTCTTCCTCCTTCCACCCTGTTGACCACTATGTGTTAACTACCCATAGCAGTAAACCCCCTTTTTTCGCAAAAGGGATAGCGCTTGATCGATATGTCTATGCCATTCAATAGTCATCGTCGACCTGATCATGTTATGTTGTAAACCCAGTCTGCATGTGTAAATTGTAAATAATCTTAGCAGATCTGAGTCATGTATGTAAACTGCCTAGGAAAACCTAATTTTCTAGTGATAATCTATGTTCTGGAATGTTTTTTGTCTCACTAATCCATGATCGGCAAAGTTTTCCTTCAGGGTAACCCCAAAGCCGGAATGAATTTTGTCTTTAGAATCTTAGGGGAATCCTAGTGTGCTTCAAGTCTGTGTAAAAGTAATTTGGAAATAATTCTAACTATTTGGTTAGGTTATTACAAATTGCTTGATCTGCTAGATTATATTTGTGTCGCAAAACTGGGTGGTCTATGAAGGTCTACGTCAAATGGGTTTTTCCCCTTGAGATGTAAAATTGTAAAAGTCATGATGTAAAGTGTCTTGAGGGTTAGAAAATGTTTTATCCCCTCATATGTCCTAGGTCCCAGGTGTTTTTTCTAAAGGCTAAGTTCGAGGGTCCAGTAAAAATACTATAATAATAAAATAATATAATAATAATAAATAATTAAAAATTTTAAAAATATAAAATAAAAATAAAATAGAAGTTTAAAAATAAATAAAAAACTGAGAAATAAAATAATAATAAGTCAAAGTTTTGAGGAAATAAATGCAAAATTTTAAAATTCTAATTTTTTAAAATGCATTTAAAATTTGAACGGATGAGATTAAAAGAGATTTTGATCCTCATCGACAGTCGAGATCATTTTGACATGGATCACTCGAGCTAGCCGTTGGAAAATTTTCCTTTAAATAGGGTGTCAGGGGTCATTTGAGATCATTGGATCTGTGAGTCTTGTGCTGAAGAAAGCTCTCTTGTAATCTTTTTCTTGTGCAATAAAGAAAGACTTTGGGGTTGAAATCTTGCTGGCGTTACTCTTCTGAAACGCTGTAAGATGTTTCATTTTTCTGCATAAATTTATTTTCAGCCATTGGTAATAGTTTGATGAAGAGTGATGTTGAACACAGGTATCTTGTTTACTCACTAGGGTTTGAATGGTAATAGAATTTCTGAAAATAATAGCAGGTATCTCCATTGGATTTGGATTTTAGTATTGTTTTTTTCCCTCTTTATTGATAGTTGAAGTGAGTTGTGTAGGAAATCTAGATTGTGAAGATCAACGAGCGTTTGGAGAAGTTCTCGACTAAACCAGCCAACTCCCGAAAAGCATTTTCTTGAAGAGCACAGCCAATTTTGATCCTGGGTTTATCATTTAAATTTATCTTTTGAATGCATGAGAGGTTTTCTGAAGTGTCTCATAGTAAATCTAAAGTTCTGAAAATATTTCTATGGATTATTGACAGATCTGGTTGCTTATAGTCGTGTTGTGCCCTACAACAACCCCCCATTTCATATCATTATTATCCCAAAACTATAATGTGAAATGGGTCCCTTTTTAATTTTAATTGGTATCAACTTAGTCTTACTCCAAAAGGTCTGAAAACTAAATAAAAATATTACTAAACCTTTTTGATAAACCAATCAAAGGCCTTATATATAAATGATTAATCTTTTATCATTGCAATAAAGCGATCGCAAGATCGCATATCGCAATGACAAGGGAAACACAACTTAAGGACCCATTGGTTTTCTCCGATGCGAAATAGGCTATCGGATATCGGCCATAATAAGTTGGCGCAATAAAACTCTTTTTCGCTCCGATGCGATGCGATATCGCTATCGGCAATCGGCGATTAACCATGCATGCTTTTAAAAGTGCCCGAGTCAATACTCCCGACGCGATGCGATATCGCTATCAGCGATCGGGGATTCCAAATGCAACCAGTATAACGATTTAAGATTTCCCCGACGCCCGATTGCGATAAAGCCAAAAGCGCAAATTTCAAAGAAAATCTTAAAGCGGGTTTATTACGATTAATTCGTATTAAAAGCCTTATCTTCTGAATAGCTATTCATCCGCGCTCAACCGCCAAAACATCCAAGGCACACTTCAAATAAATCATTCGGCCAATAATCGAAATGATGGGCATTTAAAGGATTGACAGGTCTTAACGGCCATTTAATGAAACAGTAAGCCTAAAATCTTTTCACAGATTGTATCCGAGGCCACCTTAAGTTAATCATTCACCATGCATTTATCGATATATATCTCACTCATATTCG
>APFE030354886.1:4046-14699 GCA_000404065.3 Pinus taeda | reverse complement strand
TATACACGGGCATACAAAAAATTAAGTTAAATTAAAATTACGATAGTTCCAGATTTCCACATGCCTTGTGTATTGTTTTAATACAGATTTTTTGAGTCCATGTGCCTAGTATATTTTTTTTTACATATAGATTTGTTTTGTAGTGGTTGGAATTAATTTTACATAGTTCTTTAGACAACAGATGATGTAGTGTGCATAACATCCAACTTACCACGTTACTAGGAAAAAAAGCATGCATTGTTTATAATGTCCAACCTACCATGTTATTGGTTTACTTTATATTGTTGAAACCTACTTTTTTACTTAATATTCTTTTAAATGGTATTGATTTCATTAGTTAATTTTAATACACTGGCATGATAAATATGTCGAGTTAGATGACTTCCTTTCATTATAACACCACCAAAATCCACCTAAACTCTTATTTTTTTTAATTATTTAAACATCAGATGTTGTTGTAGCTAGTACGACAAAAGGAATAGCCTAACAATAGTTACAATGAATTGTAGTTTTCTCATCTAATAAACCAAGTTGAACTTACTACTATAAGGTGTTGTTATGTGGTATGATTTCATTTTCTTCTTTATGGGAATTCATATACCGAGCCTCCTCTTTCCCATGGTTAAAATGACACTTATATCAAACAAACATCCTTTTACAAAAATACAGTTACTACGCAAATATGTCTCTTCTATTTTTTAAGATTTATTGTGTACTTAAGTATAAAACATGAACGACTTTGCTTTGGTTTGTGCTCCATGGACTCTCGTCATCGCTGTTACAATGTCCTCGAAAATTTTTGCGTGGACCAAATTTTAGAGCTTACCTTGGTCTTGGATATTTTCATCGCAAATATTGAAATCCATTCCATGTGTTTCCTCTAAGTGTTTTGGTCCCTTTTGTGAGAAAAGAAAAATATCATATTTTTTGCATGGTAAGAATCACTTGATGTATATAAGCTTATTTTGGGGGTTTCAAGAGGTTTTTCTTGTGGAAATGAGTCAATCTTACCATGCAAACATCTGTCACACTCATTCCCAAATTTTTAATCATATTGCACTAGTGTCGTCACAGTCATCGCAAAGCGTATCTTTAGTGTCACAATTGCCGTAAGTTGTCGCAAAGTTGTTGCACTAATGGAAGTATGTTATTTAAATGTCCTAGATGATCTATGTTATTATTTTTTCAAGTGTCCCATGTGTGTGATCACAGTTGAATTTTTATCACTGTTGACAACAGGCTCACTGATCCCGCACTTAGTTAATTTTCAAAAAATTTCTAACCACATAACTTAGCCTCATCCCACCCTATTGAACCATGCATTATGCAATATCAACCCTATAGCTATGACCCTACCTCTTGACACTACGTAATGTGTAGTTCATTCTTCCCAAGATTGTGCACTGCATATTTCCAGTGCTCAAGTTGAGACCTTGCCCTTCAAAATTGTGCAATCCAACCCTCCAGCTTGGCCTCAACTACACATTTCACAATTTCCAACCTAAATCTCATCCTTTGGGCTCTTGACATGAATAATTGAATAATTACATAGCCTCCTCTACCTTCCAAAACTGCGCAATAGGTGGAACCATTTCCCATTCCCTTAGCGTGTCACACTAATCTCCTAGATTGTGTAGTTTTCTTCCTCAATCCAACCTTAACTATGAATTACGTAGTATCAAGGCTCAAAATTAACCCTTTGCTATCTGAGCTATGCAATTCCATAGTCACTTAGCCTCTCTCTTAGCCTATCACCTCGTTCTATCTTAGTTAGTAGATCAACATGTACTATTTTAGATTAGGATTTTATCGTACATATGTCATCTCGTCATGAGTGAATTGCAGATGTAGGTACCTTATCATACAACAAAAGGGTGATGAAGAAGGAGATGGAGAAGGGGAACATGTTTAACGATATCTTTTTAGCTAATTACACATGTTAATCAACCAAGAGAAAACAAAGGGACAGTAATTTGTGACCACAACTCAAGATTTGATAACATTGAAGACTCTTTAAATCTAAGCCATATGAAGCTGGATAGAGGAGCATCCTCACAAAAACACATAGCAGGGAGCAGCAAAACTGGCTTGAAATTTCCATATCATCAAGTAGTCCATATCACCATTGTCATTTCATGTCATGTCATGAGTTTTCATATCCCACGTCATTATTGTGGATTGTGTAATTCCTTATTTGAAAATTTATTGTAAAGTGGAAAGTCCAAAGGACATGTACAAAATATGAAGAATCATGTGTTGTTTTAAAGTCATGGGAAGTGAAATAGTCATAAGATTAGTCAAAGAATCACAAGGAAGTTGAAGCATAACCTCCCCATTTATTATATATACACCCTCATCGTATGAGAAAAGAACTTTTCACCTTGGATCCTCCCACAAGGCATTCGTGAGAGAAGTTAGCTTTTTTAAGGAATAAGGATTGGCTCCAACACTCCACTATTGGAGCTAGTGGTGTTCATTGTATACGTGTGTCATGGAAATTTTAGTTAATACCATAAGCCTTATGTCCAACACGTTCTTCATGGATTATGAATATTCATAAGGCTATTATGTGGATGTTTGTAATTGATGTTTTCATTCATGCGTGCTAATTTACTTTGAGATGTTCCATTTATTTTAGTACCTATCATATTGATAATGTGTTCTAATGGTTTCTATAGTTATCACGTCCTTGTGGACTGTTCCACTAGATGTTAGACACATCCTCTTTGTTGTATTGGTTGTAACAACCATTACATCTTTGTTGACTATTCCGCTGGGTGTCAAACAAATCCTTCTTATTTTCACATGTCTCTATTATGGTGGTACTATTACCTCTCTTTTAGAGGCTCACTTTATCTTTCTCCTTTGTAGTAGAAGAATCTTGAGATACCTACAACTGAACACTCACTAGGAATACTCACTTGTTGATTTGAGATTACCTCTGCATTACTGTCTTGTGCTAAACTTTCTAGCCAAGGAAAACCTATAAGAATATATGGCAACCAGGATGATATCCCAAATGGGGTTCCTATTCCAAACAATGTGAGGTCTAATTTGGAATTCACATCGAGGAGACCCCCTTAGTTGATATATTTCTAGCACCCATCAACAAATGACACTAGAAGGAGGGAAAATGACAAGTTGTGCATGTTGAGATTGTTTTCAACCTCTTATTAGAAATGGACCATCCTCAAATCATGCTCCCGATGTGTTTTTCCAACCTATACCATAATAAATTTTAATCTCCGATGAGCCTCTTTATCAATTGTCTCAATTGAATTTTGAAGGTGAGTATGGAACATCCATAAGCAAGCACATTTAAAGTTTCTTAAATTTTGTGAATATTATGAAATCAATGATGAATATTTGGCTTGTCTGGATTTATTCCTCACCCTTGAAGATCATGCTAATAAATGGTATCATACCTTACCATTTACTTCCATCCATTATTTTCATGATTTCCTCAAGGAGATTTATCAAGGCCTCGATAGGTATGATTACAGAGATGTTATTAAAAGAATCAATCAACTAAGAATGAATCCTGATGAATGGGTTGAGGATTTCGTTGATCGATTCCTTCACCTTTGTTATGAATTCCTAGAATAGGACACAAATTGGTATATATTTAAGCAAAAGTTTGAGCATTTTGTTCATTTTTTTTGCACAGTGAATCTGTACGTTTTGATGTTTCTACTTCCCCAACACTTATAAATCATGAGACACCTCTAATTTCAAAGGAGGAATGTAGGATTCCTTTTATTCCTTGTCCTCCTCCCTTTTCAGTTCTGATGTGGGTGCCTCCTTGTGATGATTCTACAGTTGTGTAGTTTGAAAATTTAATTCCTAATCCATCTCTTCATCCTCCTCCTACTTTTCATGATTCAGATCTAATGAAAGAAACACCATAATGGATCATGGAGCCGAGGGTGAAGGCTAATCTGCTCATTCCTCACGATGAAATTGGTACTCTTAACATCAATATTGAATCTGGTTCAATTTAAAGTGTTACTTCTTCAAGGGGCATATGTAGTCCTCTATCATCTAAATGTCATGACTCTGTGTATCATGATCTACTTTATCAATTTGCTCCACCAACTAGTTTTTCATTCTTTCTTGATTTTCGAGTTGTTCGCTCAAATTGTGATCATATACAAGGCAGTCAGATTACACTGATAGAGGATGAGGAAAGTAAAGAGAATTTTGATCTCTCTTCCATTCTTGGATGATTTTCAATCTACTAATCTTAGTATTGAATCAAATGCAATCAATTCTCCCAATCAATATGTAGCTCTGGGAAAGAACCATTTTGATGAGGATGACTCCATCGATATATATGATGATGGATGCCTATGTGAACCAACTGATATTCCAATTCCTTAAGAAGATTTTAATTTAGAATATTTCAATGTAAATCTAGAATCTCATTCGGTCAAAGAAGATTTTCTCATCAAAACTTCCTTTTCATCTCACTATCCCTTGTGCTGTATTGTTTGTGATGCATGTCATTAAGGGAATTTTGAGGTTTAAAATGGGCCTCTTAAGAAAAATTTACAACCAAAATAAAATTTTTAAGAATCAATAGGATTCAAGCTGATGATGTCCATGTGGGATGATTCACCATTTTTGGAGTAAAAGAGTAAAACGATTAAAAAATAATAAAATAATAAAACTATTTTTTCAACTCCTATTTCCAACTTCTCTCCCTAAGTTTTTACTCGAATTTCAACTAGGAGTACTCGTTGGATGCAAAATTAAATTCCTCATCCAAGGAGTACACATGCTACATAATTTCAATGGACCCTGCTACATGAAAAATGAGAAATACATGAAAAAAATTATTGCAATCATGTTTTTCATGTATTTCTCATTTATCATGTAGCAGGGTCCATGAAAAGTATGAAAAATGGGTATTCCTTGGACAAGAAATCAAATTCTGCATCCAACGAGTGTTGCCACTCAAAATTTGAGTAAACCCATAGGGAGATAAGTTGAAAATACGAGTTCAAAAAATGTTTTTTTATATTTTCCCTCTAAAATTTGATGATGTAATGCCACCTTATTTTATTATTTCCTCTATTATTTTATAATTTCCATAGGATGCCCATTTTAGACCTCACAACTCCCCTAATGACTCATGATGGCGATGCTTCATGCTTCTCAAGTTCTTCATCCGATGAGTTAACTTCTCAATTGGTACAAGGTGGTGAGGATATCCATGATGAAGGAGAAAAAAATAAAATTGTTGAGTGTCCATTCCATCCCTCATCATCTCTTATTTTTCATAAATATAATTCTACAAATTAGCTTTCTTAGGAAATCTCCCTAGTTCTTTCATCTTCGGATTTGCGATTAGAAGATCATTCAACTTGAGTAATCTAGTTTTTTAAGTTTTAAAATCCGATCAAATCAGTGACAAATATGGATGCCATTCGGTTAGTAGTAGTCTTATTGAAATCAACAATAGTAGCTATCCTCACACTATGCATGATCTGGTTCAATCTTCAAAATGTAATTTTATAATCCTTGAAAGTTTTAGAACTTGTCAAGGAGTTGAGGCACTTGAAATTCTATTGATGGTTAGGTCATGATTTCATGACTTTGGTAAGGCCCCCAAACTAAGATAGATCTAGTTTCTCCCATGAAAATTGTTCTCTTTGTATGGTTTCACTCGATGAAAATTCCTTCTTGAAAGATGTTTGGTATTGCAGATGTAGACTTTCAAGATTTCAAGATATTATCTATGATTGGATTCATTAATATTTTTCAGTCAATTCACCTTCATGCAAATCTCTTGCATTACACTTAGGTTTGGGATGTGTATCTCTCATAGTATCATTGAATTATGAATTTGATCATTTGAAGAATCATCTTTGGCCGAAGCAATCATGCCTATCATATTCATTTTGTACTAGTCAATTCCTAGTTTTTCTTGCAAATGTAATATTGCAAATCTTTCTCTTTATCATACCTGAAATCCTCTGGAGTGATGATGATTTCACAGATTATTTGGTGAATAAAATTTTTCTTCACTCATCCTACCCTAATTGGTTTCATTTATTTTTTGTATTGTCATTCATTTTCACTTCTTTTGATCATTATGATGCTAGTACAATATGTTATTGGTTACAAGGAGATGGGTTGTCATGTCCATCATTTGAGGAAAATGATTCACTTGTTCAAGGGATTCATAAAGATGTTCAAATTGATCCATATTTGAACTGGAAATATCATGCCATAAACTGTCCATCTAATCATAATATTAATTTTCATTTGTTTTATCATTTTCCCACCAGGATATCCAAATACAGTTGTTTTACATCCTTTGATCTTTAAGGTTTGACATTCCATGTAAAATGGTTGAAGGACTTCAGCGTTCTCTGTTGGTCATGTGGGGTCTTCACTGTCTTGAAAAGCTAGATGAATATGATGAGATCAATTGTCTCTCCCAAGATTCTCGTATTGACCCTATGTTGCTAATTGAAAACTCATATTTTCAAAGATTTAATGGTTCTATAGAGGACTATTTTAAATTTTATGATCCAATTGCTAAATGGTTGGAGCAATCCTACTTAGCAAGATTTGTCACAAATAACAAGTTTTGATCTTTCCTCGTGCTTGCAAAGGATTACCATACACATGAATATGAATTGACAGGAAGTTTCCAAGGTTTGTTGAATGATGGTTCTCATAAAAAAGGTAAGAATGTGAACTGGTTAAAATTAGTGGCTATGACCTATCTTTCTGTTGACAAGAAAAACCTTCTAATATTTGTGCAAGTTATCTTTTCTGTTGAACATTGTTTTATCTTAGTTTTAATCAATAATATCTTTGTGATTGTAGGTTGGGAGCTATTACAATGGCTACATTGGAAATTTCATTATACGAGACCCTGACCTTCTAGCTAGTTAGGTTAGGAGTAGGTCTAGTCACATATTAGTTTACCTACAAATTCCTCGTGCATATATTCTCTGTAGTTTTTCTTGTATTTGGCTTTGCATCATGTTTTGGTTTAGCCTCCTTTTGTTTTATTTTCTTTTTTTTTCCTTGTTGTATGTTGTCTTTTTTCTTTCTTTTTGTAAGGTCCTGCATGAAGATGTTTTGTTAGCTCAAATTGCAATATGGAAAATTAGAAAAGGGCTTTGTGACACTGCAACATTTGGCTAACTCTTCACTCTTTTTCTTTGTGTTGGTTACATATTTTGGTCGATGAAGTTCTAATAGAAAATACCATCCATCCATAAGGAGATTTTTGGTCAAACCATGATACTTGTGCCTATTCAGGAAACCTCATGCCGACACTTGGTTCTTTATGTTTCGATGTTTTCACGCTTATCCAATGAGTAAAAGAAGGAAAGAGGAAAAATCTTAATGAGCAAACCTAAATCAGAGGTCTGTATGTGCTTCTTTGAAGGAAAATAATCTCCTGCTCTCAATAATTCATGATCCCTCTTCCTCCCATAAAATGAATAAGTTCCAATGCCTAGTCCTATTAAAATAAATAAATAGAGGAAAAAGAAGAGAAAGTTTCTTGAGCAGAGAGCTGAATTAAGAAAATCCATCGGGGTAATGACTACGCTCACTAGCATTGGAGCAATGTTTTTTTCATGGACTGACTCCACCATGGTGATGTCCAAGTCCACTGGTAGTGGGGAAAAATAAGAGATAAAAAAATATACTTTGAAAATCTAAAGCTCTCAAACTTCACTACCCTTTCAAATTCAAAACATTACGATATTGTTAAATCTTACATTGTGTTCAACCGAGAAGGTACAAAGGGGACCATGTTTATTCACAGGGGATGTGGGGAGGCAAGAGTGATTTACACGATGAATCAATATTTCCTGAAGAATTAAGACCCTCCATAGAAAATTTCAGCGAGACAGAGAAGTTGGAATTCTACTAGTGCCTCACCAAGTGTTGTCGCTGTTAAACCACCCTTGAAAATTTTGGTCTACACCAAATTCGTAGCCTACCTTAGTCTTGTATATTATTGTCACAAATATTGAAATCCATTCCATGTATTTGGTCAAAGTGTTTTAGTCGTTTTTGCGAGAAAATAAAAATGTCGTATTTTCGCATGTTAAGCATCACACAATGTATATAAGCTTGTTTTGGGGGTTTAAAGAGGTTATCTATGTGGAAATGAGTTAGTCTTACAATGCAAACATTCATTTAACTGATTCCCAAAGTTTTAAGCATTGTCACATAAGTTTCTTCATGATCGTCACAAAGTATATCTTGAGTGCAACAGTTGTTGTAAGTTGTCGAAAAGTTGTGACACTGAAGGAAGTATGTTATTCATATTTCATAGATGATCTATGTTGTTGTGTCATCAAGTTTTCCAAGTGTGTGGTCACAGTTGAAGTCTTATCACTGTTCACATCAGCCTCATTGATCCCACACTTAGTCAATTTCTGAAATCTTTCCGACAAAGAAACTTAGCCTCATCCAGCCCTCTTGAAATACACATTCTGTATTCTCAACCCTCCATCTATGACCCTACCTTTTGACACTACCCAATACATAGTTCCTGCCTACCAGGACTACGCACTGCGTAGTGCCAGTGTTCAAGCCCAGACCTTGGCCTCCAAAATTGTGTAATCCACTCCTCCAGCCTCGCCTCGATTATGAATTGTGAAATCTATAACCTCAAGCTCAGCACATGAGATCTTGATGTGTGTAGTTGCATAATTACCCAACCTCTTCTGCCTTCTAGAATGGTGCAATAAGCCAAACCAATGCCCATCCACTCAACCTGTCACACTGAGCTCCCACATAGCGTAGTTTTCTTCCTCATTTCAGTCTAAATTGTGCATTACATAGTCTTAAGGGTCAAGCTTCACCCCTATATTTGTGAGCTATGCAATTACACAGTCACTGATCCTATCTCTTAGCCTTTCACCCGCTTCTGGCTCAGTTAGTGGATGAACGTGCGCTCTCTTAGACTACAGCTTATTTGGACTAATGTCATCTCATCATGAGTGAATTGTAAATGAAAGTACCTTATCATACAATGAGAATATGATGAAGAATGATATGAAGAAGGGAAACATGGTCAAAGACATATTTTCAGATGATTACACAAACTGATCAATGAAGAGAAATCAAAGGGACACTAGTTTGTGACCTGTTGTGCCCTACAACAACCTCCATTTCATATCACTATTATCCCAAAACTATAATGTGAAATGGTTCCCTTTTTAATTTTAATTGGTATCAACTTAGTCTTATTCAAAAAAGGTCCGAAAAAATAAAATAAAACATTACTAAACCTTTTAGATAAACCAATCAAAAGCCTTATATATAAATGATTAATCTTTTATCATTGCGATAAAGCGATCGCAAGATCGCATATCGCAATGACAACGAAAACACAACTTAAGGACCCATTGGTTTTCTCCGATGCGAAATAGGCTATCGGATATCGGCAATAATAAATTGGCACAATAAAACTCCTTTTCGCTCTAATGCGATGCGATATCGCTATCAGTGATCGGCAATTAAACATGCATGCTTTTAAAAGTGCCCTAGTCTATACCCCCGACGCGATGCGATATCGCTATCGGTGATCGGGAATTCCAAATGGAACCAATGTAACGATTTTAGATTTCCTCGACGCCCGATAGCGATAAAGCCAAAACCACGAATTTCAAAGAAAATCTTAAAGCAGGTTTATTACGATTAATTCGTATTAAAAGCCTTATCTTCTGAATAGCCATTCATTCGCGCTCAACCGCCAAAACATCCAAGGCACGCTTCAAATAAATCATTCGGCCAATAATCGAAATGATGGGCATTTAAAGGATTGACAGGTCTTAACGGCCATTTAATGAAACAGTAAGCCTAAAAAATCTTCTCACAGATTGTATCCGCGGCCACCTTAAGTTAATCATTCACCATGCATTTATCGATATATATCTCACTCATATTCGATTTGTGCTATCAATTTTCTGTATTACGTTCATTATCATTCCTGTGCAGAATTCTTCCGAAGTAACAACTTCAAGCAGAATGGGGAAGAAGTCTAAGAAAACTGCAATTGCTTCCGCTTCGCCGGCCACAGGGCAACTCATCGTCGATCCAGGAACTAAAAAGAAAGGATTGATATCGGATACTACATGCCTAGGACTCGCCAGAACTACTTGGCAAGGTACCTATAATTTGATTGAAGCCGAAGGACCAATGATGACAGTAGTACAAGCCTCAGCAGATAGCACTCGGAAATCTGATGCTAATCTAAAGGACTTAGCCAACTCTTTTCTTCATCGGATAGCAATTCGGGAACAAATCCTCCCATATACAGATGTAGTGAGATGGGCAATTCAGGAAATCCCAATCACAGACAGAACCTTCAGCACCAGAGATGGGAGAATTTTCGGTTCCTTTCAAGCTGAGGATTTGAGGCAAATGTATCATTTACCTGTGCCAGAGAAGAAGTATAACACGACAATTCTGGAGAAATTCCGAGCTGAGAACGAGATTGAATCCGAACCCATTCGGGATTGGAGGCAAAATCCAGTAAAATTTCCTACCAAGCATGAATCTTCGGGTAAGTACTCGGTTGATTCTCTATGCTCTCCTTATTGCTATGCTGGGATAATGATGTGTAGGTTGTGGGGGTTACATGATTCCGCTAATTTTACTATAGAAATG
>APFE030354875.1:0-10839 GCA_000404065.3 Pinus taeda | reverse complement strand
AAGTGGGAGAATGAGGAGGAGAAATTTAGAATCACTAAGGGAATTGAAGCTTTTCTTTTGGAAGGAAATAACATTATGACAGGGTGAGTGATGAATCATGAACAAGTTGGATGACAAAAGAGCCAAGAAATATTTAGACATACATAATTCTTTCCATCGCCAAGCAAGTGAATGAGGCATTATTTTTAAGTACAAGGAGATCACGCAGAGGATATGGAGTAGTGGATTAGGCAACATGAAAATCGATGGATTAGCATACTGAGTGGGCATATTAAAGTTAGATGTGAGCTACTTTCTGTGTGGGTGCATAGTGATCATAAATGCATTTAGGACAACCATCAATTTCCACCCAAATTAGTGGGAATTTTTTATCAACTTAACATTTATAAAGACGAAAAAATTGAATTTAAAATATTTTTTCCTTTCTTAAACTTTTTTTTTCCACTCAGTAATATCAAAGAGATGTTAAATTTCTTTAATACTTAATAAAATTTCATACTAGAAATTTAGAAAAAATTGATGGCAAGAAGAAATTCAGTGTAAACAATAAATAAATAAAGTGAAGGATATTTTTCATTTAATTAATTTGTGCTTTCTAGTTCAATGGGATCATGGAGATGTATAATTCCTTCAATATTTGATATGAATTAGAATTTAAAATACATTAACAAAAATGGAAGATTGGCAAGTATGTATTTTGTATATAAAAGAATTGAAAAAATTATAAAGAATGATTCAAACATTTTAATGGCGCCTATCTCAGAATGATGGAGATGTGTAATTTTTTCCTTATTTATCTTGGAGTTGACATACAATACGCATGTGTGTGTTTGTGTGTCTATGTTGTAGTAGTATAGATAAATATTTAGGTTTCATCTATATATATATATAAAATAAATTATATATATATATATACTATTATATATATATATATATATATATATATATATATATATATAGTATATAAATTGGTAAATGAAAAAGAAATTTATGATTAAAACATTTTAGTGTTGATGTAACTCAAAATGAAAGAGATTATCCACTTCTTTTTTCATTTACGTTTGGGAGTTGACGCATGGAAAGATACTATATATGACTACTGATTTATATATATATATATATATATATATATATATATATATAATATTATAATATTAAAATAACATGAAGGTTAATGTTTACCTTGATGAGTGTGGCCAAACGTGGGGAATCGATGGGGCCATGGGCCATAGAAAAGTTGCATAGGACAGCCAAAAGATTCTACAAACATGTGAACGGGATTATTTCCTGAACAATTCTTTTTTCTCAGAAGCTGATTTTTCTAGATATTGGAGTTTGGGAAGGTGGTAGGGGGATGTTGACTATGCACAGACTGCTAACCTATGCATGCTCATTTGAGTGGATTCTTTAGAGTGAAATTGTAATGCAAGCTAGAGGGGCTTGTGCTTTGGTCTCTATGGTGTGTTAATCTGCACAGTTTGGCACCACAGTGGGTAAAGGGGTGGTGAACTATCCTTTGGATGGCAAGACATGGTGGGGATAAGAGAACTACTAAAATTTTCTTGTCGCAGGAGTTAAAATGGGGTGGTTTTATTCTCTTCCCCGTTTAGTAATAAATATGGTTATGCCTCTAGGCCCTAGTAGTTCCTTTGTAAAAGTAATTTTGGATGTGGTGGTTGTCTGTTCTTTATGGGTTTCCTCATCTTTATGCTTTCAAGAATTTGTCATGGTCCCAGTCGTCTTTAACAGTATTTGTTGCACGTATCTATCGCCATATTTGCTTAGGGTTGAGAAATGTAGTTTGAGGTCCTAGGCTTACTACCTCTGTCCTTGTTTACTTGTGATACTCTATTCAAGAGGAAGTATTGTAATCACGGGGGTGCTTCTTTAGTGATAATTGTGGAAGAATATGTAATTTTTGACAATTTTTATCTTGTTGAGTTTTGAAGCGGGTTTTGATTACCAAGATACAACATTTGGGTGGTTGAATTAAATTGGTCTTTGTGTTCTAGATTATATAGTGGAATTCTTAGACGAAGGGGGCATGTTGTGCAAGGTGGGTGACCTCACGAAGTCCTAGTTGGCCATTGCAGGCGCATAGGAGAAGTGGAGGTTGATGGGGGTGTTGAGGATATTCATGGGGGTGAATTGACTCATGAACATGTTTCATCACCTAGCCATGTGGAATCACCACCATCTTTAGAATGTTTGTATAGGTCGTTGCAGAGTCTTACCACACTGCTGGAGGAGCTACAGAATTAGAAACATGTTTATATAACATGACTTTAATTTTCCTTTTAACACTAAATTTATGAAACAACAAAAAACTATTTTAATATAATATCTAATACTTTAAGTATTTTTATTGTTTTACATTTAAATCCATCATAATCTATTAATGCCATCTCTAAATTCCTAAGTACTTTTTTTATGGTATTTAATTCTATAATTATTATATATATTTTCCAAAATTCAATGAATTTATTACAATGCCATCATAATTGTTTTTGCTTTATTTATTTTTAAACATTATACCATGCTTTTTTCTATTCTTTTGTATTCTTTTATTTTTTTATTTTTTATTTTTATAGATTTTATTTTATTTGTATTACCTTCTAAAATAAAGGATTTATTAATTGCCAACTTTTTTTATTTTTTTAAATATAATCTAAATAGTTTAAATAAGATAAATAATTATAATGAAGTCAATACTATTTTTTAATTTTATTTACACTAAATACACACGTATATTTAGTTATTTTTTCAAATGAACTGAAAATGGCCTCAAGATGTGAGGTAAGGGATAATGAGTGCTCCATATTATCATGTACAAGACATCGAAGGTATCTTTATGCCAAGACATCACGAACAAAAAGTGCCCTACATCACCGTTAGAAGAGGAAAAGGGCTTACGTGGAATTAACTAGCTCAAGTGTTGGCACTCCAATGTGATGTACAAGCCCTATCTTGTAATATTAAGGATGACCATCATCATCTATTAGGTGGATGAAGTGATTCGTATCAAATAGTGTCAACACCACGCTAGGGGAATACTAGGATCACTGTTCAAATCATCAATATCTCCAATGTTAAGAATCATGGGCTCAATTGTCTAGCATTTTGGGATTCCTTGTAGTGTCAAAAATTATATAAATCCCTCAATCAGTCTAATTCCCTATCCTAGGTAGGAAATATTGCACCATCAAAGTTAATCTCTCTCTCTGGTTTGGAGAGTACAAATTCTACTCCACTACTTAGCAGGTGGCGAAATCATCTATAACATTTTCTATTACTATGACGTCAATGATCTCACAAAATATCATTGAGGTCCAAACATTGCCACTATTTTACATGCTGGCCCACCATACAGCTAGTGCAGTTTCCTAAAAATCTATCGAAAATGGCAATGAAGGATAATCTTCGGGTTCGTTGAAATTCGTCTCAAGAACTCAATGGATTTTACACTAATATGGAAAAATGAGTTTATACTTGTTCTGGAAGCCGAACCTAAGGGAGACCCTCAAAATTTTTCATGTCATTTTTCTTGCAACCAACCAACACAAATTTGAAAGCCAAGATAGAAATGAAACCTAGATTGAGCATGATAAACTAATTATCAAAATCAACTAAACTAAGGCGAAGGTGAGGGAGGTTAAACTAGTTAAATAAAATGAAATAGATACTTTATGAGAAACAAAAAATTACATTAAAAAACAGAGGAAGGAAATAAATAGAGTACCTGAAACCAATTTGGAATAGTCAAAGAAAATAGCACAAGGAGAAGGAGGATTTGCATAGCAGCAGCAATAAGAGCGCATTGTAATGTAACAACTCTCCCCTTGGCGGTTGGTGCTTCCTGTGCATCAAATCATAAATGAATTTACTTCGATATATCTAAATTAATAACCGAATCAAGAAATAGCAGAGGATGTTCTGGAACAGTTCCAGACAGAATCCATTGTGCTCGATCGATTAGATGTAACAGAGGATCTTCTGGAACAGAAAGAGAATTCATCAAAATTACATCCAACGGAGGATCCTCTAGAATGGAATAGACTAGAGGTCCAGATCCATTGTCATTTTCTTCTGTCAACACACAAATTCTGGACATTAAATTTTACCTATAGAGACTCTCCACAAAGACACATGAACTAGACACCCAAATGGAGGCTTTTCCCAGAAAACATATGACAAACAAAATTTCTTTTTCCTTTGACATCAAACAATAAATGATATGACTGATTCTCTGTACGTCTTCCGCTTTCTTTGTTTTTTTAAAGATAAATGGATATTTCGGCTTTCTTTGGCTTTTATCGATCAACGGATATAATTTAGACAACACTGCTTTCAGTCTGGCTTCTCAGGCGATTCCGACAAACTCATGCATCATAGTTGTTTCGATTTTAGGGTGTTCTCCCACTCCCACTTCTTCCGAACGAAAATTTTTTCAGTCAACTCATCTTTTATTATAAACCAACTAAGCCAACTCATCCTTTATTATAAACTATTTAATTAACTCTAAGTCAAAAAAAATTTAGGTAATGGTAAACTTCGCTGCTATTTGAATTTCCATTATTTTGGATTTTTTTTAATTATTATTTCGATTATATGTAATTCTTTAACTACTTATGATGAAATTGAGATGACATTTAAATTAAAATTCATATTAAATAATAAATAAACAAAATATTTTAATGTCCATAATAACTAACATAATCTTTATTCTTCAGTTTTCAGGAAATATAAAAATAATTAGGAAAAAAATATTTGTTGTCTTTTTTCTTTAATATTGGGAGATTTGTAATTCATTTATTTAAAAATTGTTCTAAATACCAAAATTGGATAAAATATTTAAATATTCATACCAACTAATATCTTTCAATATCTACTCTATATACATATTTATACACTGATACAACAAAACAAATATTCTGATGTTGATAATATAAAAATTATTTCAATGTGAACATTAAATAAAATAATTTTATATATTTTTTTTGTAAGAATGTCAAGAACATCGTAGCAAAAATGATGTACAAAATTTACATAACCATAATAATGTGGGTTCTTCTAGTCGAACTAGGTTTCAGACTATCTTGCCACCATCGGGAAACCAATAGGTCATTTCTTGGAAGCTACGGTCAAAGAAATATCTAGTGATGGACAAATCCAAAGTTAGTAGCATACATAATTGGTTATCATAATACCGAAAAAGCCTCTGAGGATTTTCCCTGGGGATAATAATACAATTCATTCAAAAAGACATTTCAAACATTTTTCTTTCCTTTGGAGGTTGTTGAGCCATCAAGTGTGCTATTGGGCCACACTTGTGCTAGTGCATCTTTTGGCTCCTCCTGAATGATAAGACAACCATAAGAACTCAAAGCTTGCTATGGTTGTGCCTTATTAGCTACTCCACTCACTTGACATTCCAGTTGCATATCATCAATCATGCGACTTAGTTAGCAGAGAATCCACAGTAAAAACCATTTTTCGTCAATGTTTCAAATCCCAACCGAGATCCATCATCAGGACTTCTTGAATGATTGATAGTAGAAGAGCTTAATTGAAGGATTAAATAGTAATGAGGAGAGTAGAATTTGGTTTTGGGATGAGATGAATGTTGGCCTTGTTTCAATAATATTAATTTTTGATTAATTATTGATGAGTTAATTAATTGATTTAAATTATTATAAATTATTATTATGTTAATTATTATTATAATTAAGTTTAATTAATTATTTTTAATATTAGTAATAAGTAATTAATTTTGATTTTAATATAATAATCTTTACTATAAACATTTAGTGATTATTATACTAATGCTACATATAAGTATTTGAATTTTAATATATGTTAGTATAATATTTATTATTAATATATATTATGTAAAATATATATTATTCATATATATTGGTATTTAATGAATAGAAATATTAGTGTATTGTATATTAAAATTATTTAAATGGAATAATATATCATATTGATAATTAATAATTAATAAATAATTAATAATAATAATGGAATAATTCAAATCAAAATTAATAATTAATATTAATAATTAAATAGTAATGATAATATTAGATAAATAATAATAACAATTAATAATAATAATTGATAATTCATGTTAAGTGTTTAATTTTTATAAATAAATAGCTTAACTAATAAATATGTTTAATTTGATGAATAATTTAACTAATTAATAGATTTATTAATAGCTTTTAATTAATACATCATAATAATGATTTATAATAATAGTTAATGATAAGGTAATAGCTATTATCATAATTACTAATGTAAATATTGCAAAAGTACTAGTTATTATTATTATTATCATAATTAAATTATTATAGCAATGCTACTAACTACTAAATATTAGAAAGCGAGAAGGAAATCTACCACTAAATGTTAGGCTTAAGATGTACTGTTGACCTTAATTTCTCTAATTCGGGAATCCAACTTCCACTAATCTCCATACCATTGTCTCTGTTTAGACTATGCGGATGTTTCATAATTTCAAG
This sequence comes from Pinus taeda, assembly GCA_000404065.3. Lineage (NCBI taxonomy): Eukaryota > Viridiplantae > Streptophyta > Pinopsida > Pinales > Pinaceae > Pinus > Pinus taeda. Next base: position 4,318 of record APFE030354875.1, on the reverse strand, counting down.
AGCTTCTCTAATATTTTGTCTATGATGTCGTTGTTCCCTTGTAACAACTGAGGCGCTTTCCAAATAGACATGGTGCTTTGTTTTTTAGGAGTGTTTTGCCAAGGCTGAGGTACGAGACCTTTCATTCCTAATATCAGCTCCATGTTCCTTGAGTCTTGTCTGCAGGGAGCATTAAAACTTGATATAAGTTTCTTGCGTCATGTGTCTTCCTGGCATGAAGTTCCTTGCATTGCACAGTCCCTTTATCCAAATCCGTTGTTCTAAATTTCACTCTATTCGATGATGAAGAACACCGACTTAGAATGTTCTCATTTGTGTTTACTCTCTTGGATCCTGATCCTTCTGAGTTTGTCGAATTTTCAATGCCATTGTTCAATTTTTCACATTTAAATAAATTGGAAAATTTCTTGTGCTATCTTTTCTAAAAAATGTGTCCTTGATTAATGGCTTTTAGAGCAGCCCTGGCATCAATAATAGACTAGAGATCTTTGTTTATTTGGCTGGCTAGGTTTAGGTGTGCTGAGAATGTTGAGCATCGAAGATTATCCAAAGAAGCCCTAACCCTCTTAATTTCTGCTTGAAATAGAGAAATGCTTAGTTGAAAAAATGCCTTGCTATTAAATTTGTTATGTATTCTATGATTAATTTGTGTAAATGGGGAAATGACATTATTGTCACGACAGTTCTTAAGAAATTGCAGGTCTACAACTCTTCTTTCTATCTTCGCTCTAATTTTTTTGAGTAAAATGATTTCGCTCCATGTATCCCCTCCGTATGGGGAAATGATTATGGATTTAAGATATTTGTGGTTTATATCTTTTGATTTAGTTACCAGAGAATCCACAGTAAAAACCATTTTTCGTCAACAGTTCAAATCCCAATGGGGATCCATCATTAGGACTTCTTGAATGCTTGATAGTAGAAGAGATTAATTGATGGATTAAATAGTAATGAGGAGACTAGAATTTGGTTTTGGGATGAGATGAATGTCAGCCTTGTTTCAATAATATTAATTTTTGATTAATTATTGATGAGTTAATTAATTGATTTTATATTATTAGAAATTATTATTATGTTAATTATTATTATAATTAAGTTTAATTAATTACTTTTAATATTTTTAATAACTAATTAGCTTTAATTTTAATATAATAATCTTTATTATAAATATTTAGTGATTATTATACTAATACTACAAATAAGGATTTGATTTTTAATATATGTTTGTATAATATAATATTATTAATTATAAAATAGTATGTGAAATAATCATTATTAGTATAAAATGGTATTTAATGAATAGTAATCTTTAGTATATTGTATTAATATTTAATATATATAATATATGTTAGTATAATATTTATTATAAAATAGTGTGTGAAATATTTATTATTAATATATATTGGTATTTAATGAATAGTAATATTAGTGTATTGTATATTAAAATTACTTAAAATAATAATTATTAATTAATAATTAATAATTAATAATAATAATGGATAATTCAAGTGAAGACTTGATAATTAATAATAATAACTAAAATAGTAATCATAATAATTAATAATTGATAATTCATGTCAAGTGTTTAATTTTTATAGCTAAATAGCTTAAAAAATTAATATATATTTTTTTATGAACAGTTGAACTAATTAATAGATTTATTAATATCTTTTAATTAATACATCATAATAATGATTTATAATAATCGTTAATGATAAGGTAATAACTATTATCATAATTACTAATGTAAATATTGTAATTAAGTACTAGTTATTATTATTGTTATCATAATTAAATTATTATAGCAATGCTACTAACTACTAAATATTAGAAAGGGAGAGGGAAATCTACCACTAAATGTTAGGCTTAAGATGTACTATTGACCTTAATTTCTCTGATTAGGGAAGCCAGCTTCCACTAATATCCATTCCATTGTCTCTGTTTAGATTATGCGGATGTTTCATAATTTCAAGAGCTTCTCTAATCTTTCATCAATGATGCTGTTCTTCCCTTGTAACAATTGAGGCACTTTCCAAACAGACATGGTGCTTTGCTTTTGAGGAGTGTTCTGCCAAGGCTGAGGTACAAGACCTTTCACTCCTAATATCAACTCCATGTTCCTTGAGTCTTGTCTGCAGGGAGCATTAAAACTTGATATAAGCTACCTATGTAATGTGTCTTCCTGACATGAATTTGTTTGTTATGCGTAGTCCCCTTATCCAAATCTGTTGTTCTAACTTTCTCTCTATCTGAGAAATGTGTCCTTCATTAATGGCTTTCAGAGCAGCCCTGGCATCAATAATCGACCAGAGATCTTTGTTGATGTTTCTGGCTAGTTTTAGGTGTGCTGAGAATGCTAAGCATCCAAGATTATCGAAAGAAGGCCTAACCCTCTTAATTTTTGCGCGAATTAGAGAAATGCTTAGTTGAAAAAATGCCTTGCTATTAAATTTGTTATGTAGTCTATGATTAATTTGTGAAAATGGAGGAATGAGATTATTATATTAAAATTAAAATTAATTAATTATTAGTAATATTAAAAATAATTAATTAAACTTAATTATAATAATAATTAACATAATAATAATTTATAATAATTTAAAATCAATTAATAATCTCATCAATAATTAATCAAAAGTTAATATTATTGAAAGAAGGCCAACATTCATCTCATCCCAAAACCAAATTCTACTCTACTCATTACTATTTAATCCCTCAATTAAGCTCTTCTACTATCAAGCATTCAAGAAGTCTTGATGATGGATCGTAGTTGGGATTTGAAACATTAATGAAAAATGTTTTTTACTGTGGATTCTCCAGTGAATAAGTCAAAAGATATAAACCACAGGTGTCATAAATCGAGAAACATCAATCATGATCGAAGGGGAAGGGCCTATGGGAAGCGAGTGAGATTGAAAGGGAGTCTATGCCATCTTGGGAGCTAGTGCGGGAATGGGAGAATGCGATAGGAGAGAAGGAGATGTCGAAGGAGTGAATAAGGTCCTATAGAGATTCGTGGAGACTATTAATTCATTAGAATTAAAAACCTTCCTTATGGAAGCTTATTTGAATTATTGTTGCTTCCATAGATGTCTGGCTAGTAAACTTTTGGGGCCCAATACCCACCACCTAGATTCCTTAATTCATCAGCTTCCATGGGGGATACATTGTGTGGTATGCTTTCATGAATATTTCGAATGAAGACATTAGATTTCTTAATAAAAATCTACAACTTGGGGATGACACTCACGACCACATCCATCGCCTCCATTGCTTACACATCGTCTCTCCTGAACCATAGTAGTAGGTGGGAGAATGAGGAGGAGGAATTTAGAATCACTGAGGGAATTGTAGCTTTTCTTTTGGAAGGAAATAAGAGTATGATAGGCTGAGTGATGAATCATGAAAGACTTGGGTGACAAAAGAAATAAGAAATATTTAGACAGACATAATGTTTTCCATCGCCAAGTAAGTGAATGAGGCATTAACATTAAGTACAAGGATATTTTACAGAGGATATGGAGCAGTGGATTAGACATCATGAAAATTGATGGATTAGCATGCTGACTGGACATATTAAAGTTGGATGAGAGCCACTTTCCGTCTGAATGCATGGTGATGATAAATGCATTCAAAAAAACCATAAATTTCCACCCAAATTAGGGGGAATTTTATACTAACATAACATTTATAAAGAGAAAAAAATTGAATTTAAAATATTTTTTCCTTTGTTAATTTTTTTTTTCCACTCAGTAATATCAAGGAGATGTTAAATTTCTTTAATACTTAATGAAATTTCATACCAAACATTTAGAAAATATTGATGGCAAGAAGAAATTCAGTCTAAATAATAAATAAATAAAGTGAAGGATATTTCTCATTTAATTAATTTGTGCTTTCTAATTCAATGACAACATGGAGATGTATAATTCTCTCAATATTTGATACGAATTAGAATTTAAAATACATTAACAAAAAGGGAATATTGGAAACTATGTATTTTGTATATAAGAGAATTGAAAAAATTATAAGGAATGATTCAAAACATTTAACGTTGTCTACGTCAAAATGAAGGAGATGTGTAATTTTTTCCTTATTTATCTTGGAGTTGACATATGGCACAAATGTGTGTGTCTATGTGTCTATGTTTTAGTAGTATAGATAGATATCCAAATTTCAACTATCTATATATTATATTGGTGAATGAAAAAAAAACATTATGATTAAAACATTTTAGTGGTGCGTGGATAAAAATGAAAGAGATATCCAGTTCTTTTGTCATTTAGTTTGGACGTGATGCATTGAAAGAATATATATA
>APFE030354873.1:10122-38571 GCA_000404065.3 Pinus taeda | reverse complement strand
TTCTGGTTGTAAGCATATTTCGGTATTTTCCATTAATGAAATGAAGCATTATTTCCGCTGCATCTTTGTGTATATGGTTATCTCTGTATTTTTATTGCGTTCCTGCTTAAATCTGGATCAATCTTGGTCTTCTGAGTAGATTTGGATTTGGTTGTACCCACTGAATCCATCTAGGAGAGACAAAAACATTTTCCCTACTAGACCATCTAGCACTTGGTCAATGAAGGTTAGAGGAAAATGATCCTTCTTTGTGGCTTTGTTCAACTCCTTGTAATCAACACAAATCCCCTCACTTCCCATTTTTCCTAGGAACTAACACCAAAGGAGAGACCCAGTCACTGTTGGAGATAGGGTAAATGAATCCTGCATCTAGCCATTTTTGTGTTTTTTCTTTAACTATATATTTAAGAGATGGATTCATCCTCCTTTGTGGTTGTTAGACTAGCTTGCAACCTTCTTTGATGTATATGTGGTGAGTACACACTAAGGCGTGTACTCCCTTCATTTCGTTGTAACTCCAAGCGAAGGCTTCTAGATTTTCCTTTAACATGTTGCATAGCTTCTCCTCTTCGAGAGTAGAAAGAGATGGATTAATTTTCAAGTTTCTTTCTCAGCCAAATTGTATGGTTTTCACATGGAGTGGGTTGTAATCGGCCAAGCATAAGTCAATTGGATGATTGTTCTGGGTTTCCTTTACTGCTTCTTCTAAAGGTAATGAACCGGAGTGGGACTTTGGAGGAAGTGTTCAATTAAGTCATCCTCATCTTGCTATCCTCCTCCCATGGTTGCTTCCAAAGCATCAAGTTGGGCGAAATAAACTTCATCTTCTTCCCCCTCCTCCAACCATAAAGGTAAATCATGCTTTAGAGATGGTTGAGGGGGAGGGTATAGGACTAACTGCTTGGGCATATGCCCATTCTTGATGGTCATATTCCCCACTCTACAACTAATGTAAGCATCGACAATGGCCAACCATGGCCTCCCAAGGATGAGAGGATAACTAGTAAGCTTAGCCTTAGGTTGGAGAACTAGTTAATCTACAGGGTACTCCTAGGAGTCACTGGAGGCCATCACATCCTCCACACATCCCTCAGGGATTACTATGGAATGATATCCAAGTTTTGGAACTATTGTGGTCTTCCTCAATGAACCTTAGAGGTTGAGATTGAGCATGGTGTCCTTGGTCATCACATTAATGGCAGCCCCAAGATGAATCAGAGTGTGTGGGACAATGGTGCCATTGATGTGCACATCTACTACAGGGCTTCCAGGGTCCAAATATTTTGGACATATTACTTGCCCCAACATTAATTCAGATAGTTGCCCAATGAAAATAATGGTAGGGGCATCCTTTTTTCACCTCCCTCGATACTTGAAGCACTTCTCCTTAATAAACTTATTGTAAATGGGAACATATTTTATTGCCTGGACAAGGGGAATCTTTACACAGATTTTTCAATTCTCCCAGAAGTTCAGTCTCTTGTGGGGTAGGCTGGAGTGGTTGGGCTAATCTCTTAGGAAAGGGTGGATGCACTTTAAGGTTATTTTCCTCTATTTCTTCCTCAACCTCACTAGGTGGAGGGGAGGTTGGTTATCCTGGAGAAATCTCTTAGATCTCATGTTAATCTCCTAGATTTCCACAACATAAGCTAGATATGATGTCTCTCCACTATATACTTGCTGAGCCTGCCTATGTTTTGGGTTTAGATTTGGCTAGGCAGTCATCTAGGGTTGCTTAGGTGTAGCAAAGTGTAGGAGCTATGGTTGGGAATGTTGTGGAGGCAATAGAGTTGGAGCATTTTTGTATTAGGGCCTCCACGCCTAGAGTGGTGTATTCACTGAGGTTGTGGTGGAGCATAAGGTTGAAATGACTAGTTGACACGTTGGGAATGTTTGTGAGATTAATAGGACCAAGGAGGTAGTGTATACCAGGAAGGATGAGTAGGGGGTTCACAAGAAGGTACAGATGTGGTTTGGTTAGGGTTGTAATATTCATGGGATGACCTTTTCATTCCCTTCTGGTATGGTATAGGCCCACAAGGTATCCTTTGGTTAATGTAGCAAAGCTGCTTAGTGACCCCTTCAGCTCCTTCATATACAGCTTTGAGTCCCGATCAAGAAGGGCACCTGTCAGTGGAGTGGTTGTCCTCATAGACCAAGCAAATTTCAATAGAGTTCAATGGACATTCATTCCTAAGATTCCTCCTAGTGCATCTAGAACAGAATATGGCCAAGGCTCTCTTTGCTTCATCCTACATCCTTTTAATGTTCATGGTGTCCAGTTGCAAGGCAAGGGTTTGCAACATCTCACTTTTGGAATCTTCTAGTATGATTCCAATTTCACCGTTGATGGATGAGTTGGGAGATGATGTACTGGCCATAGGTTGACTACCCCTACCCTTTTTCCTAACTACCATAGAATGGTTTCTCAAGACAGTCTTGATATCCTCATAGGGTAAATGGTAGATATCTCCTCCTTCTAACAAATGTAAGGTATCCAGAAGATCTTCTCTTACTCCCCTAAGTAGGACCAAGTTGAGTGAATCAGGGTCAAGTGTACACCTGGCCCTTTTGTAACTGAGCTAGAATATTTCTTCTTAGTCCTCTAAGGATTCATCATGGCCTATGGTCATCCTGAAAATTTCTTATTTAGTATCCTTTGACTGACAATAGTCCCGATATTTGTTGTTAAAGGCCCGCTGCATCTAAGCCCAAGTTGTGATGCTATATACAGGAAAACCCAAGAACTAGCACAATGTTGCATCCTTGAGGGTAGATGGAACTAGTTTCAACTTTTTCTCATCATCTATATAGTTATAGGCTCGACATATAACAAAAAAATAAAACAAGAAAGTTTCGGGGTCCTCTGTGGTCAGGCCATGGAAATGAGGTAGGATAGAGGGGCTTATATTTTTCATCTTAGTGTCCCCATTGGTTTCCTTGATGGGAAAGTCACCCTCAACTCTCTCCCTATTCTCTTTTTCATTTTGATTTTCAACCATTGGCTTAGTAGGAATGGGTTCCTCTTCTTCTTCTTCCCCTATCGGTTCTTCAAATATGTCAGGTTTCTGACCTAAGGGTTCCTCCAATTCACAACTATCGAAGAAGAGAAGGTTGGTTGTTGGATGTAGTGGGGGTATTTGGAAAAACTTTCCCGAAGTTATCCCTATTCCTACGAGGCATGAAACGAAATATTTTTGGGTTGGTTTTGTATTCTTTTTAAAACATGGAAAGTACTTGCAGAATTGAAATTGCTATTTGAATTAAAATTACTAACATAATGAAAAAGCTACTTGCTGCATTGAAATCGTACTTGCAGAATGGAAAGGAAAGAAGATAATGAAAAATTAAAGAAAGGGAAAAACTAGAATAATTTTGCAAAAATAAGCAAATGGCGAAATATTGAAGACAAGAAATAGAAGAAAAAAATTAGTAGCCACATTCTACTCAGACACCTCTCTGGAAACGGTGCTAAAAAGTGATGAGCGATAGTGTTTGAGGAAGGATGCTACAACTCTTGGGCTACAAACTTTACTTATAAACCTGGGGTTCATACAAACTTTGAGGTGAAAATGTTGTATGCACAAGTAAAAGTGATGGTTCTGCCCAACGTCACTCTTCAGTCGGCGAGAGACCACTGGGTTCCAAGCCAGTCTTCTATAGAGTCAGAAGAAGCTTGAATCTTTGATGGAAGAAGGGAAAATCTACTCTAAGAGAATTACTCTACTGAAGTAGTGGAAAAAGCCATCATGTAATGTTAAACCACACCACACCCTAATTAACCATTTAAGAAGCTATGCTAAGCAGAATGGCTAAATCAACAATGAACAAATGCTACTATATAAGTTGAAGAAGTAAAAAGCGTCAAACCATACTAACGTGCAAGCAAAGAAACTAAACTAAATCTAGTTTCACTTTTCTGGTTTTTTAGGCAAAATCAAGTATTCAAACTAATTGTTCTTGTGGATGTGACAGGTGGATGGAAGGTGTCTGAGGATGGGTGGAAGGTTTATGAAGTGGTTGGATGGTATGGATGGGTCCTAGGAGGCGTTTTGTGACTTCTTAGAGGGTTCCCATCAATTCAGCCTCAAAACATCACGTTTTAGGAAAACCTATAAGATATACTAGAAACCTACAGGATCATCGTGTAGGAATTACAAGAAACCTACATGATACAACTGAGAGCTAGTTGTGAGGTGTTGGAGATGTTGGGAAGCTTAGGAAAGGTGTGTGATGGGTGGAATGGAGCATTAAAAGGTATAGGAGCACTTAGGATTCAATATCCAAGATAAGATATGGTTGGATTCGCTCAATGTGTTTAGGAGAATTTCAATGAAAAATGATGAAAAACTAGTGTGGGTGATGGTGAAACAAGGGATGGATAAGTTGGATGAAGTGGAAGGTAGCTGTTGGTTATGAAGTCCTGGTCTCCTCTTGAAGTACCTACTCTTCATAAAATATGTGTGTCTTCTAATAAGATCTATGCAACAAGATACATTTTTCATAAACTATAAAAGCTTGAATCAACTGCCTATATTATGAAAGAAGAAACTTGTTGAAGGGAATGAAAGCATGATGGAGATCTTATTGTGGAAATAGAGATGGAAAAATATGACAATGAAATCTGCCTTGCAACATTAACCAACTATTGAATTAAAGACAACAAACTCCAAAGCTCATAAAACAACTAGAAATCTATGTTTTTGGGGTTCCTTAAGGGTCCCTTCCTCAAGTCATGGTCTTAGATGTAAGAAGTGAGGCAAAGACACCTATTCACAACCTTGTGTTGATCCTTTTTCTCCTTGCTAACATGCTACTTGAAAGAAGGCACAAATGGAAGCACACTATCACACAACGAATCTGATGTACGCTACTTGTAATGGAAATGCATCTAATAAGAAAAAAAACAACTAAGCTATGAATCTACACCAAGCATACATGTACAATAAAGAGGAACATTTGTTGCTCGGGTTGGGTCGTAACCCAGGAGCTTCAGCCCCGTAAGTTAAGTACGTGTTGGCTCAAAACAAGACTCATTCTTATTACCAAAAGAACAGATTACATCAAAAGAATAGTCACAAGTCTTGCAGATCGAAAAATAGAGTAGATTTTTACAATCAAAATACAAATCCTATTGAGGTCCTAGGCCTCTCTACTTACATCTGAAGTCACTAATGACTTCCTTAAAATTTGGGAGGCTCGGCTCCCAAACTCAAGATAAATTGGTCGTTTGTCTTTCACTTGCTCGAATGCCTTCTAGTCCTCATGATTTGGTTGTTTGCACTCCGATCTGATGGAGGAATATTCGAATGGAGGGATAGTAAATGAGGAGGATTTACCTCCTATAATCCTTCTCCCTTGTCCGATTTGAGTTTTGACCTTGGTCTTTACCAAAATTCCTTTCTTTTCTCCTTTAATCCTGCATTAAATGCACATTAGACCACCAAACAAAATATCCAACTCTAACTCATCTCATAAACAAAATATAATCAAAAGTATGCAATAAGTTATGATAATAGCTAGTTTGACTAAGCTAGGAGGTGAATTAAGGCCCATATAATTACCCAATGATTGGGCTCATCAAGCACTTCACAAGTTCCAGGTGGACGACAAAGTTTGTCTACTTTTGCAAAAGGAGTTTGTTGGGTCTTGAAATTGTCATTCATTTCCATTACACTTTCACTATCATGTCCATTATATCACCTCCATTTCACCTTCATTTCACTACCATGTCAATACATTCATCTCACTTTCATCATTATTGGGTCACATCCATGTTTTTCTGAACTTTACTAATTCTTAGCCTTTTTAAGTGAATTTGTAGTTAAAAATTAGAGAATAATGTGGATATGCTTATACCTAACAAGTGAGATGAGATTGTTGACATGTGTAGGTCAAAAGGAAGCTTCTAGAAGACTTTTATGTGGCATCCTAAGGCCAAATTCGAATTTGAGTGGAGACAATCATGGTATCATGAGGATATGTGTCGCATTTCCTATTTGTATTGAAACTCTAAGAAGGAATGTGCCTTATCATTTCTTATTTTGATTAGAACTCTAGAGGTATAAGGAGAGATTCATGGACTCCCATTAATGAGATGACTTCTCATATTTTTGTATAAATAGAAGATATTTCTCCTTCATTTTGTAGCTTTGGAAGCTTTCAACAGCTTTGTAAACTTTTGTTAGCTCAACTTCTTGTACTTTGTAATTTTTAGGAATTTGAATAAAGCTTTGATGTTGCCAACATGGAAGGAGATGTGAAGTAGATGTCATGGAGCATATTAGAATGTAAGGTAGAATAGATTTTGTTTTGTGGCTTGCTTTGATTTCATTCAAGTATGTCATTTTATTGTTTTCAAGTTTAGATTTTCCATTCATGCAAGTGTGTTCAACCGGTTGATTGTAAATTTATCCAACTGTGTAATCAATGCTTAGAAAAATAGTCCAAGGAAGAGTATTCCAATTGGTGCATGGAGCATTAGAGAACACAGTAGATTAGTTTTCCTTTAAATGTTTTATATTTAATTTTTTTGCGATTTCATTTTCAGTTTTAAAACAATGAAGTATTGAATCCCTCCAAATGCTGTCACAGGAGGTAGTTCTCCTAAAATTGTATAGTGGAGTGATAAAACTTTTCATTTAGCTATTATAGTAGATTAGTTGAAATTTCACTTTTAGTCTTAGCCTTTCATTTAAATTTCATTTTCAGTTTTAGAACAATGAAGTATGGAATCCCTCAAAATGCTATCAAGGAGGTAGTTCTCCCAAAATTGTATAACAGAGTGATAAAACACTTCATTTAGTTGTTATAGTAGATTAATTGTAATTTCACTTTCAGTTTTAGTTCTTCATTTAAGTTTGTTGCAAATTCATTTTCAGTTTTAGAACAATGAAGTATTGGATCCCTCCAAATGCTATCACAAGGAGGTAGTTCTCCCAAAATTGTATAGTGGAGTGACAAAACTCATTTAGTTACATGCTTTGTATTTGCTTTCCATTTCAAGTAGCATTCTCATTTTTGCTTTCATTTCATAGATATTTTTCCGGCTTATATTAATCTAACTATTCAAAGTTTTGATTTGTTTTTATCTAATGTTCATTTCATTTTCTCCCTTCTTTAGAAATTAGATTCTAACAGTAAAAGTCATTAGGTTTAGTTGTCCATTAACATTTAGATATTTCATTTAGAAGCATAACTTTTCTTTCTTAGATTAATTTCCTTATGAATGAGAAACAAAACCCCCAAAAACAACATAAACTATAAAACAACGAAGTAAGAGAAAAGTTAACTAAGCACATATAGTGCACCACACTTCATCAGTTTACGATACCTAGATTGATAATTTATGTAGAGCAATTAGGACACTAAATTGACTAGACATTTTGGAGCCATTGCTAGGGAAGTGTAATTAGGAGAAATTATTTCTTACATCTAAAAAATTAATAATTTCTCAATTATTCTCTCCTCCTACACTTTTGTGTGATCTAGAGGATCAGAAAAAGAATTGTTATGTTAAAAAATAAAATAAAAAATTCATCATTTCATTTGATTCAATGAAAAAGAAAACAATAAAAAAGTCCAATTGCTTTGATAGGTTCAACTATCCAAATTAACTGATTATGGTTTGTAGTGACATTCAAAATGTTGTGTCCTGTTTTATAAGGTTTTGCAAATTAGCTACAGAATGCAGCCTTGCTCCACAGCTAATTGTGTGTTCTGTAGCTATTTCCAAGTTTTAGCAGGTTACAGGTGCCCAATGAAGAAACTAACTACATGGGCATCTCTGGAATCATCCCGACATGGATTCTATCTTATTCACCTAGCCTAGATCAATAAAAAAACCAACTTAAGACCTCAGTCAAAGTCCTGTTTTCAACATGTTTACTTTGAAGCCTTTGCTTCCTAAAATTGGGAGCCATTAGATTCCAATCCGTTGTTGTGATTAGGACATCATCAAAACCCATCAATGAAAAATCTAATTGCGCAAATCATCTGAGATTTAGTTCAATAGGGAAACTTTGATTTGTAAATTAGAATGGTGAAAGACAAATCCATTTTTTTGTGCAAGCAAGACGAGTTTCATTTAACATAAAAGGTGCGGTGGCATTCTACCTAATTCTAAATTATCATTTACTCACAAAGAATTTACATCAAGTTCCATGTTTTATTTTTGTACTGCATCTCATTTCTTATTGGTGACCATGTCCGGTATCAAAACAAAACTTCAAAATATACATTCAACCGAGCTTCAAACGACCATCCAGACGACTCTCTAAGGCCTTCGCGAGAGTTATCAAAGCTATGGTTGCTCATAAAATCCCTGCAATAATTTCCCAAGGAAATCACGAACCAATAGGCATAACCAACAGACGTGCAAATAAAAAAATTTCCACCACAGCATTTGCAAGAAAAACGCAGAACTATATAAAAAAAACATCAAACTTTACTGCACATTACAGCCAAATGAAGACGTATTATGACAAAAAAAAACATGGGTTTTTGCGGGGACGGGGTCGCTTAGATAACCCAGAAACGGTTTGAATAAATTCATAGCATTTTGGGAGAATTCTTGGTTCTTTGAAGCCCATTTTGGCATGCCGCGTGAAGAAAAATGGATTTTAATTAAATGAACAAAGTGTTGTTTTAACACGGTGTGCTTGAGGAAGGGAAATCTGATTTGGGAACTAATTGTGCGATGGCATTAAATCTTGCTTACACCATGCCTCCCATCTTTAAAACTCGTACTTCACTATTACACCTGTTTAACAATTGATTACATGACTTAACCGAATTAGATATGGCTCTTCACAATCGTATTGATAGACGTGGTGAAGATGAAAAGGCTGAGTGTGGTGCCGAGGCAAGAGGAGAACACAAAGCCAGTGATGATGTTTCAGGTAGCGAATCTGGAGATGATGACGAGCATGAAGAAAATGATGGGAAGGCTGAAAGTGAAGGTGAGGCTCAGGTAACAGCTGATGTGTAGGGTGTTGATGGAGAAGGGACATCCTTGTGACTTTAAAATCATTCCCTGGTTACAGCCAAGCCTCTTATGATACATGTTCCTTCTACTTTAAACAATCGAGCGCAAACAGATTCAAAATTTTTCGATGGCAATGATTCCTTTTATGTGCTTTTCAACAAAGAAAATTTCATTATCTACTCAATGTAAACGAAAAAGTGTAAAAGATAAAAATCCTCCAGATTTGTATGGGAAATTTATGAGCATATTATTCAGTTTACTTAATGGATCGGCAGATGATGCTAAGTTTGAGGATGATTGCCGAGCAATTATTGGTACACAATCCTATGTGTTGTTCACATTGGACAAATTGATATTTAAATTTGTAAAAAAGCTTCAAGCCATTGCGTCAGATGAGATGGAAAATAAATTACTTCATCTACATCTTTATGAAGGGTCAAGGGCACTAGAGAGATTCTAGACATCCATTTTCTTTCACAACTCCATATTCTTATAATTTCTTAATAATATGTCTCCAAGCCATGACATTTTCCCTTGTAACGTAGGTGTGAAGTCTCTGACTTTTTCTCAACATGTATCTGAACTTTCGAAGGGTTAAGGTTTCACATTTTTGTAGGTACGGGTATAGTTCCTGTTATCACTCAGGTTGTTCCCTGCTTCCTAAAGGGAATATGGCCAAGGTAGCCACTAACCAGTTTTTTAGTTACAGGTCCTAGCCTACCTGCAACCAGAGAGGGCTCTCTCTTTATAATTTAGCTTTGTTGGTGGGTGATTTTAGGCTAGTTATGGTGTGCTGATTTAGTTTTAAATTTAGTTGGTTGGTGAATTCAAAAAAGAGTTGAGATATAAGTTACAGAATAGTTTGGGCCATTGGGCAATGGAGTTCATGACTGTGTACTGCTGAAGTATGTTTCTGAAGAAAGAGTATTGCTGCGAAGCCAGATAGGCATCTGTGGAACAATTTTTTAAGATCAGGTAATGAAGTTGTGGAATTAGTGAGTGAAAGGCAATTAAGAATCTTCCACTATGCTAACAAGGGGAGAAATGAAAGTATTGTTTAAGAGCAGTTAAGAATTCCTAAACAATATTCACAGTGAGAGAATTAGTTTAAACATGAGCAATTAAGAATTCATATCCATGGCTAATCCAAAAGAAAACATATTTAGAAACAGGGATTGAGCATAGGGTGTATTTAAACAAATCCTAAGCTATTATTTTTCCCTATTTACTATGATCATGAAACATATGTGAATTTTTGCATACACAGAAAGACAAGAACATGGTTCAGAATAATTATTGTTCCATTAAATGACACAGGAATTCTGCAACATAACACAGTCCTTCATTTCCACCTTAAGACAGTATAGGAACCAGGAACTCCACCAGCAATTTGTATTAGCAAGAAGTCTGAGATATACAATGCAGCTCTTCTGAGAGAGTTTCACTACAACCGACCCTCAATACGTTCTATGAGGGGATATATATACAAAAATAGGATACAAAATATCTAGATAGTGAGTTATTGCGCAATAAATTACACCACCAACTCTCTTACAAAAAGTAAATGAAAGAAATAACTATAGAAATTAATGTTGATATGGCAACTGTCTTTCTGTCAGACAATTTTTTACTTTTTGGATCAAAAAAGTTGGTTGTAGCTGTGTCTTTAAATCTGCGTTTATTGAGCCTGTTGTCTGAGTGCTTTGATGAGTCACTGTACAGATGCTTCCTGTGATATCTGCGTGCTTGATTCTCTGCTGACCTATACTGTGACTGAGATCTGAACCTTCACAAAAAGGAATAATATAGTCGGATCACCTGGGCAGTACTTCCATCATTGCCTGCCACCAATCAGTTGGAGGTAGCTGATGTCTCCTTATTTTTATAAGCGTTTCATCTTCTTCAGTATATCTGTAGAAATTTGGAGGCACTTCAAACAAATGATTAATCTCATGCTCAATAAAAAATAAATTCTCTAATTTGTCATATAGGGACTGCCCAGAGGGAGGCCCTGCTTCTTCTGTGGAGCTGGTGGATGCTGTGATCTGATTTTCAACATAATTGTTGATCCTTGTGATGTATTGATCATATGACAGCAGTTGTCCAGTACCAGTCACTAGGCTAGGCAATCCTTTATCTTGCAATGTTGTTATCTTTGCCCTGAATTCATTTATTTCTACCTTCATATCCTGACATTTCCTTTCTAGAGTTTGAGTGAAATTTCTTAAAGTCAACACTTTTTTGGTTGTCAGGATAGTGTCCGTTCTGCTATTTATTTCCAGTGCTGCCAATTCCTCCTTAGTGTGAGTATTGAGGAAATGTATCATTTTATTGGCCTGCTGAGGCATGATTCCCATTGTTGTTCTGGCCTTTTGTATTTCAACATGAGCTATGCCTATTAGTTCAATTTTCTCATGTATTGCCTGTATTTACCTCCATTGGTCATGGATTGATTGGCCAATTTTGGCCCATATGATCTTCTTGATTTCTGCCAGAGTTTTGCCTAGAAGCAATTCTTTTCCCAAAGCTTTCACTTTGGTTTCCAAGGCCTTTATCTCTCTCTGCTTCTCTGCCACTATCATTTTGGACTTATCATATCTGGCCTCTAGCTTGGCCAGTCTCTCCTTGGCTTCATTAATTTCTGTCACCTGAACCTCAAGTTCCTTGACAACTTTCATCAGGTCCTCCATGCTCATGCTTGATTCTGCTGCTACTGTTGTTGTTGCTGTGGCTTCTGTTGCTGATGTGGCTGTGGTAGGTGCTGGAATGGTAGGAGGGGCTGCTGCTACTTGTGTAGGAGGAGTAGGGCCAAGAGTTGTAGAAGTTTGAGGGGGTTGGGACGTTGACTCCCCTTGCTTGTCCTGTAATGCCTTTTCCAATTCTACTTCCAACGGTAATATCCTTTTATTCATCTTCAGAAGCAAATCCATGGTCTCATCAATTTGCTTTTCTTGTGCAAGTTCTGTTGTTTGAGGGTGAATGGTTGGAGGCAGCTTTGCCTGCTTTCTTAGTGTAGCAATGTCATCCTCCTTTTTCTTCATAAGGGCCTTAATACCCTTTGGATCTTTAGGATCATGTCCTAGATCAATGATTATGTCTTCCAAAGTTTTTATTCTGTTTTCCTTAGCAGTGGAAGTCATCCTTTCCAAATCTAGCTGTGTATTTGTATTCTTTAGTGATTCTTTTAACTGATGGGCCAGCATGGCCCTGTCTGCAAGTGTGGCATACACCATTTCTCCTGTCTGTTTGTGCAGTTCTATTTGATCCATGGGGTGTGTGTCCTTGGAGAGGACCTCTAGACTTGTTTTGATGTAGTCTACAGATGATCTGGGCTTTGGAACTTTAGGCTTAAGATGAGTAAAAATCATCTTATCCTCCTTGATGTCATATGCTGCCAACAATCTCTGTTGCTTTGAGGGTGTTGTCTTTAAGAATTGATCATACAGTTGAACTCTCAAGAGTTCATTTTGGGCCTTGATCTCCATAAAAGTTCCTTTGACTCCAGTTGGTTGCTTGCCCTGCTGCCTTGAGGAGGACACCTTTGTACTTTTCTGCATGGCTTGTTCCTGCTGGAATGAACTAGTGGCAGCCTGCTGGCTGGATTCTCTTTCTCTGCTTTAGCTTTCTGCTCTTTCTTCACTGATGTGTTCTTCTTCGGTCTGAGGGTCAATTCTTGGCCTCTTGGCCTCCGGTTGTTGTGTTGACCCACTTGGAGGTGTGGCCTCCTCTCTAACTCATTTTTTGCCTCTCTCTTCATTGAGAGGAGTTTGCAAAACTGGAATTTGGGGTGCTTCAGCTTGCAGTAAAGGGGCTTGCCCTTGACTTTGGTCTTTTGAAGTGCTGGGTTGCCCTGCCTCTGTCTCCTGTTGTACATCCATCACTTCTTTCCCTTTTGTTGTGGTTGTTGTTGTTGTAGATGCCTGCTGGGTGGTCTATGCAGCTGCAGCAGTGGATGTACCTTCTCCGACTTGGACTGGTTGCTTGAATGTGACCTGCTGACAAGAATCCAAGTCAAGAGTTTTCTCTAAATCTTTCACAGTCTGCTCCATTGTCTCCTCCTGAGTAAATTCCTCTACTAATGTACCAGGAACCCATTCATCTTAGTTGGCAAAGTGTTCAATTTGTGGATATGGACAATGTTTATAGGCTAACAGCCTATACTTGACTCTTCTAGCACTGATAAAGCCTTCAAGGTCATAAGGGACCCACCAGAAACTCATTTTAAGTTTAAGCTGTTGCCCCAGTATTTGATCAGCTTCTTTCCAACCATCTTTCTTGTTCATGATGAAGGGGCCTAGGTGTTCTCTGAATTTGAGATTGGCTTTCTTCTTGGCACTATGGAAGTGTGTAAGGTCAGAATTGATGAGTTGCCTATAGTATTCCAAGGCAAACAATCTCATAGCACATATCTTGGGAGCTGAAGGACAGAGCTCACAACCATAGATCCTGATGACTGTGTGATTTTGGTATAAATACCAGTCACCTATTTTGTAATTCCTGGACAGCTGTAAGATTTTCTGCATATCTTTTGACAATTTGGCAGGAGGAGTCCTTTTTAAGAGGCATGTGACTGGATAGAAAAATTGGTCAATGAATTCATAGTAGGAATAGGCAGAGTTCTGGACTTGATGAAAAACTAAAGACCAGAAGATGACAGACATCCTCTCACCCTGTGAATCCAACGTCTTGATGGGGCACTCGAAGCAATCTGTCTGATAGTACATGAACATGTGATAGATGTATGATGAATATTTAAATATTGCTTCCCTGTTCAGCCTTAGCAGTTGGTCATGTATCTTGTTGGAAATAAACTTGGCATAATTGTATTTTATAGCATGGGGCTTCACAAGGCTATATGCAGATAACAAGACCAACACAGTTTCATCAACATGTTCATTTGTGGAGAACCCCAGCACAGAGGATGTCATGTCCACAAGCAGCTTGCCTACCTCATTGAAATTTGCATATGGGAAAGGAGGTGGCCCAGAAGGTTGGCAGTCTGTTCTCATGAAAGTTTTGGCAACTGCAGCAATGTCAATGCTAGAGAGCTTGGAGCCCTCATCCAGCAAGTACTTTATGGAAAAAGGGTAGAGAGGCTTGGTTTGCTTGTAATTTAGCATCTAATTGATGGAATCAGGAGTAATGTAAAAGAGTATGCTCCCAGATGGAGACTTAACAGCTCTGAGTTTTTGGTCATAATTCTCTGCATAGAGGTGAATGAGTTCAGGAAAGATATTCACAGAAGGCAAGAAATAGATAGGCAGATTTGACTCCCAGATGCCATACATGTCACTGTTGTCCAAGTGACAGTTCCTCAGCTGGCAGAAGGTCTGCAAGTGGTTTCTCTCTGCCACAAAATCTGCAATGAGGAAATCACTGTCCACTAGAGGCATAGCTTCAAGCTCCTTGCTGGGTGGATTAATAGGAGCAACATCTAGAGCTGATGGAGTGGCCATGTTTAAACTTTACTGGATAATTACTTGAGCTTAGGATTAGTGAAAAGGCTGAAGACTGCTCACTGAATTTTGTTTGGGAGTGAGTAATTCTGAGAGTTTAAAAAGACTTTTCACAGGGTTGATGAACTGTGGGGCACTCTGTGGAAAAAACTAGAGTGCTTTGAGCTAAGTAGTTGGGATTTTGCAAAGGGAATTCTGATAAAAGGGATCAATGTGCAGTTATATGAGCTTTAGCTGGTAGCTCAGCTTTTGAAATTACTTTTTAATGGTGAATTTCGCAGAAGGGCACGGGTTTGCAGAGCTTCGTGGTGTAGGGACTTAACCAAGTTTTTTGGGTAGTTTTAGCGGATAATTCGACTATGAGGAGATTTGCAGAGATTTTTTACAGGAAATTAGGAGAAAAATGGCACAAACATGGGTGAAATAGGTCGACAGTGGAAAATACCTGGATTTTTCAGTGCCGAAGGTGTCAAGCTGGAACAATGGCAAGGAATTTGAGTTGATTTTGAGGGCTGCAGCAGCTTGGGTGAGTAAATTCTAGATTTAGGCAGCAAACGACGTATTCCGCATGCACAGCGCTCCCAAAACGACCAGTGAAAATGACACAAAACGGTCATTTCGTGAAATTTTATGCAAATTTGGGACTTTTGGCGCTTTTCGGCGATGATGTCAGCATGACATCATCGGTGGGCCCGGGTACGGCAGGGTGACGTGGCGGCTGACGTGGGTGGCCACATGGCTATGACACGGTGGCAGGGCATGTGGGTGGATCGACGACGTGGAGGCGACGTGGAGCAACGGTGGCGGACGAGGGTGCTGACATCATGCTGACGTGGGTATGACGTCAGTGGGAGGGGGCAGGCGGTTTGTGGTTTCAGCGGAGCACCCTTGGGTGGTAAGCGGTAAGAGTGGGGGGGGGGGGGGGTGCTCCGAAAAACCTGGGTGGTTGACGCATGACGAGGGTACGGCAGTGAAACCACCAATCCCCCGGGCGCTAAACCTCTGCATGTTCCCAGGTGAGATTGACTTCCCACCGTTAGATCTGTGGGGCCGACGATTGAACGGTTGGTGGCGGATGCGATGTGACAGTGGTTTATGGCTACGGGGACCCGCCCGATTAAAATAATAAATTAAATAAATCGCTCGCGGGGTGGGTTTTAACTTAGGGTTAGCAGGTATAATGTATATGCACCTGTTTATAAATGTTTTATTTAAAAAACATTATAACAAATGTATTAGCTCGTAGGGGTAATGAAAGAGTTGTGAGGGCGGAGACCATGGGTTTTTAATTTTTTAACCAAATTTTTTGATTAAAACCCATAGTTTAGGGTGGTGGAGGGTTAATATTAGCCCCTGATGGATTAATGTTCCCCAAATCATGACTATATAGCTATATTGCTAGGGGGAGGGTATTTACATAGATTTTTTGGGATTTTCACATAGATCTTTGTAGGATTAGGGGATGGGAATGCTTAGGGAGCTAAATATTACATTAGTTGTTAATATGACATTGTGAGGTGAATGTGTAGGGGTAAATGCTAAGCTTTAAGAAGTAAAACTTAGGGATAGAAGATGAGTGGAATTGAGAGTAAGATTTTTACACAAGAAATGTGGCTTCTTTTCCTTAAATGAAATTCACAGTTTAACCTGGTACTTTGTCATGGAATGAAGTGAAACAGGACACTTGAGCAGATCCCAAGGTCCTTTGGGAATGTTAATAAATGATGTTTGGGGAAAAGGGGGAAATTAGACATGCTTCCATTGTTATGTCCTCAAACCTCTGCCATGGTGCCAATACTCTGAATGGGATGAGTCTTTCTCTTGATAAGCCAACTGGTGATGGCCCTATTGGATAGGTAAATCCCCTCTACGGATAGAGGCGATCCCTACTAGCCCAGAACGGGTCTAGCAACAACCAATCAATGCTACTCTGCAAGTTCCTAGTTGCAATTAACAAGTGGGTAACGAACACCTACTTGGATTCCAGCGCTATGTTTGATGAAGAGATACCGCTCTCGCTCCTTCGCTCCAGCCGATCACAATCCTCCACTATCCTCGTGGGCGGACACCTGCACAAGCAAAGAGAAGACAAACACAAGCGTAAAATCTAGTAAAAGCAACTATACATCAGTCAGAAAGGATGTAATTCACGTTAACCATCATAAGACAAATGAGAATGGAACCATAACAGTAGTCATCTATCTTTTATTAATCAAAATAGAGAAAGGTACAACCAATGTTCTGACGCTGAGTCCTTCTCTAGAGGGTCCAGCCAGCAAGTCTCATAAGCATTCACCCTTGAAGGTAGATCTCCCAAGACAAATAACTCTCTCTCTCACAAAAGGCAACAAACTTCATAACCTTCCTTAAGCTCTCTAGCAATCCACACACAACACACCAAATGCCTATTAAGAGTAGCACTAAAGCACTATGAATTCCTCTATGTCAAAGTCTATATGTTCCAAACTAGTTGCTCATGGCAATGGTGGAGGCTTATATAGGAGAAGGAGTCTCCATGAATAGTGAAAGGATGAGCTTATCTCCAAGAAAGGTGGCCCAGAAGACGAACAGACATGCCATAGAAGGGAGGGCGAACTTTACAAAGCCAACAACCAGGTCTGGAGTCATCTGGAAGGCTGGCTGTTAGAACAAACTCGCCCAAATAGGATCAGCGCGGGTGCATAACTGGACTGGTGCACTGGCATCGCATCTCAATAACAGAAGAGGTCTGGTCAGCGCGATTTTATATAGGCGGAGGGTGCGCTGGCTATGAAATTCGACCAGCGCGGGAAACCCGTGTGCTTCCGCGCTGGCAGCGCATCAGTCGCACTGGAGCCCGCCAGTCAGCGCGGTTATTTCAATAACAGTCACGATGATCAAATAAACTTAGGCAAAGAGGGTTTTTTGGCCATTTCAGAGAGCATGAGCATGGTGGATGTGATTTCATGACACAATAGGGAGATTGACAAGTGAGACAGTGACAAATTACTGTGTAACAGATGGCTTTGGAGATGGTTGCATTCTCATAGGACCACATAATAAGAAATACATCCTATCATGTTGTTTGGAGCTAGAGTGCACTAATAATAATACCGAATATGAAACACTCATTCTTGGATTAAAGAAATCCATCAACTTGAAGCTAGAACTCCTCAAGGTAATTGGTGACTCAAAAGTGGTTACTCGACAAGTACATAACACTATCCACTGTGTTTCACCAAGTTTAAAAATATACCAACAAGAGGTATCATTGTAGGGATTAATGCACGTGTGGTTGTGGATAGAAAACCCTCTCAGGTCTCCTGGGACCTAAGTCAGAAAGAATAAGATGACTTGTAACAATTCAGATTTACATGAAAATACTCATTTTAATCTAGGAATGAACAAAGTAAAAGAGAAGGATTACCTTCAATTCCTTGGTGTATATCCACTGGAGTTCTCAATGTGACAAGGGAAATATCCTTCACTAACTCTCAGATTAAGACCTACACATAGAAAATAAATGAAGTAACCTTCATAACTTATGAAACCTTAACGATTCAAAACATCAACATATAACAATATATAAAACTAGCATGCATATAAGATAATATTCAGTCTCACCATTGAAAAAACATATAAAGAAATAAGGTGTAAAAATAATCAATTAGATAAAATAGGATCATATCTATATTATTAGATGAGATAAGAATGATTATAACCTTGGTTTCTGAATCAAGTCTTCCCTTAGCTCCTTAGCTCCTCTCTCTCTCTCTCTCTCTCTCTCTCTCTCTCTCTCTCTCTCTCTCTCTTGTGATCAACTTCGGTAGCATAACAATGCTTGAATTGTGATCCTTGTTACAATGGCCTAGCCTCTAGTTTATAGATGAGGAGAGGCTCAATCCTTGCCAATTTCTTCATAAATTCCATTGAGGCAAAAACTAGATGTTGGCTCACTTTATATCTCTTTCTCACTTTCTGTGTTCTTGTTAGGATTAGAAATTTCCTTAGATAAGACTGAGGTGGATTTTTTCGGCTTTTTGAAAATTAGAGTGTCAGTTAGTCAAATCATGCTTTGACCTACGGAATCTCATAAAAATCCAATAACGATTCCCTTTAGGAAAAACAAAGCATTAACCTAGGTATTAACACCCCTTGCTTGGCCACGGGTAGCGTTTTAACTCTTCTTATCTATTTCTGGGGTGCATTACCCTAACAAATGGGCCTGTAACTTAGGGTTTTATTCCAGTCAAAGTGTCCTTCTCCTATGAGATGACGAGGAGGTAATTTTTTGTATAACAGATGCTCCCTAAAGTGTGATGTTAGAAAAGAAGATGATGGCCGAAATATTTTATAAACTATAGCTGAAGAGGGAGAGGATTGGAGCTGTGGAACCAGGGGAGACCTGAAAACAACAACATATGCCAAAAATATAAGGACATGCCCTAAGTTAGGCATTCCCATGCTTAGTAGTTGAATCAAGGTGATTCTCAGGAGTGGTATGACTGTTATGTTCACTGATAAGGATTATGTGGAAGCTTTGTCAATATGATGAACTATCTTTGAAAACAATATATGCAACTTGGGAGAGGAAACAAGGCTGACTGATGTAAGCCTCCACCCAAGGTATTGGTCACCAATACTATGAACAACATGTTTCTACACATGTGAATAAGGGAGTTGAAGTCGACCATGTGAGAAATCACTTGACTACTAGTCAATGATGAAAAATGTTAACATACACGAGGATGGCCACGTATAAGGATGATGGTCTCCAAGATGCATAGTACAATCTAGCAAGTGTGAATAAAATTAGTTGGTGTCAAACACTGGTAGATTTTTTCAACCGAGAGCCAATAGTGAAAACCCCCAATCAAAAGGAGGGTAACCTACCACTGAGGACTGCAAGTTCTAGGTACTGATATGTTTCTCGATCTACTTCCTAGATAAGATGTTGAAGTCAATAGGAAGAGATTTGTCAAAGGTAGGAAATAAGGTGTCCTACATTGGTTGATGTGAAATGAAACAAGAATGATTTTTTTTGGAGATAGATTAGAGAAATTGGGAAAAATTATTGATGGTAGTATATGCATATGATTGTATGGTTGATATAGGAAGAAGAGAGTAGGAAATTCCCTTGAATAATAGAAGGCATGACATCAAGGCTACCAGGTAGATTAGACTCAAGAACACCAAAGAGTGTTAGGATACAAGGATGCAGGAATCATCAAGCTATCAAGGTTAAACTCATAGTGTGATAGGGTTGAACGAGAAGATGACAAAAGAGGAATTTACTGAGGAGGTGCCATGCTCAAGGGAAAGACAAGAATAATTTTGCCAAAATATCCTTCAAAATATAGATATTGAGCTACTTTTTGTCCAATTTTTCCCAATCTAATTATGTTTAATGAGTCTAGAGAGGTAAAATCGGTGGTCTTAAGATCGTAAAGACAACTCCAAGGGGGTACCTTTGTCATGGTTGATGACCAGGTGCGATAAAGGGTTAATAGTATACCTGACATAGTTTCTTTTCCGTAAGTTAGTCCATTGAGTTTGGATAAAGTGATAAACCTATGCTCAATAGATGTATTCCTCATTTTGTTATGAGTACAAGGAGACGAAGTAAACTCGATATTCTTTGTGAAATTTTAACAGGTCAAATGAAGAAAACACAACATGTCTTTTTCAGTTTTAGGGAGTGAGAAAAAGAGATAAAATAATTTCTCAAATCTTCTTCGTGGAAGTTTTACGAGCCTAAAGAAAGTAACTCAGGGGTTTTTTAGTTTAAGAGCGAGAAAAATTCCAAAAAAGAATCTACTCATATAGAGTCAAAGATGGTCAATTCTGCATAAAAACATTAAAATATCATCAGAAAATATGTAAAATTTGACAGAATAGTGAGCTGGTATATGTTTGAACAAAGAAAAAATGAATTGCTATGAAATCTAATAATAGGTTAGATGAGTCATGCCTACAAAGTGACTATAAGAAGGGAGGCATGCCCTCATTTTCACCATTTGAAGTTTGTGAGAGTGATCTAGAGAGAAAAAGGAGCAGAACTTTCCTGAGCGATTGCGAGAAAACTGGGCAAGCATTCAACTTTCCATCAATTCTAGGTAAGAGAAATAATCCTTTGCTTGCATTTCATTCCTTATATTATGTTTTTTGCTAGCACTTTTGGGTTTTTAAGCGATCCCTAGGTGATTTGGCTGGGTAATTCAGTCTCCTAGGCCATGGGTCGTGTTAAATGCTCTTCCCACAAAGGAGGAGTGATTTAACATGCTCTATGGAGGAAGGAGAAGAAAAACTTTGTTTTCTTGATTCTTAGGGAGATTTGCTAGCTAGAAAATGATTAAGGGGTTCTCTGACGCAGGGTTCAGGTCAACAAGATGAGTCTTTGGAGAGAAAGAGCTCATGACCATGAGAAACTACAAATGCTAAATGATTTGGCATGTTTGGTAGCTCTGAGATGGTGCAAGTTATTGAAGTATGCCAAATTTGACGTGATGAAAAGTTAGGAGGAGCTCTTGAATTGGATCATCCAACAGTGGGATGAACAATGGGGTTTGTTTAGGATTGGGGACCATGAGTTCTCAATTGAGTGGGATGATATATATTTCCTCACTGGTTTATCGTGTAGATGTGCATGGGTAAACTTGATAGGAGGAAGAGAAAATCCCAGGACCACGGTGGATCTGATCCAAACACATTACACAAAAGGCAGTTGACCAGTGAGTAACAGGATTCTAGTAGTGCAGATAACATCAAGTATTTTGAGGTCTATTCTATGGATGACCATGTGCCTGGTAGGGGCTAAGAGTCAGCATGTGGCAACAAAATCCCAATTTCTACTGGCATTGGATTGCTTGCAGCCACAAGTGTTCAACTGGTGTGAAGGATTCCTCCTCCAGGTGAAAGAAGAGTTGAAAACATGTAAGAATTGGGTGAAAAAAGAGTTTATGTATCACACCTTGATCATGTCCTTTATACTAGAGAGAGTGCTCGTGATGAGGCCTTAAGTGAGTCTTGATATATCTGATCCTACGGAGCCTAGACATGATCGGTGGGCAGCCTTATCACCTCAGACGAGAGGCAGACTGATTAGACACTTCTTTGAGGATGACTTCTTTGAGTGGCTTAGAGGCCAGATACCCATGATTCAGGACCACCCATATGTCGGCATGAACTCTATGGGGGATCCATAACTGATCTTGCCACT
Source organism: Pinus taeda (assembly GCA_000404065.3). Lineage (NCBI taxonomy): Eukaryota > Viridiplantae > Streptophyta > Pinopsida > Pinales > Pinaceae > Pinus > Pinus taeda. Next base: position 16,931 of record APFE030354873.1, on the reverse strand, counting down.
CGACAGTAAGTGGGGGCCACTAGGTAAGAGGATGGATCAAGGATAAAAGTATTTTTTTGTCTTTTGAAGTTTATGCATTTTTTTTTGTTATGGGTGAAATGTTTTGACATGAAGCTTGTCTTGACATAGATCTAGCACTGGTTCGTCCTGTGGGTATGCCCCGCCATTCTAGGCAAGGTGATTAACTACCTGGGGTTGGAGAAACAACATTGGTTGTAATAGCCACCAGAGAGGGAGATGACGCACACAGTCTATGCGAGGTTGCTAGGAACATTGAAGGATTGAGCATGGGTGTGCCACCTCTTCCCATGAGAGAGATATTGATCCATATGTAGCTGCACATAGTGGGAGTACCAAAGTTGTTTTTGGTGCCTTTGAGGAGGTTAGATAGAGCAGTGATATGTTACCATGCGAAGCAGGCATAGTAGGAGTAGATTATGGGCATCGAGTGTTGGAGTGAGGCTAAGCAAAGCCATTTTTGTATAAAACACCCAAGTTTTGGGAATTTTTGATGTAAAAATATTGGAATAATCTCTCTCTCTCTCTCTCTCTCTCTCTCTCTCTATCTCTCTCTCTCTCTCTCTTCTCTACTCTCTCTCTCCTCTCTCATTATAATATAATATATACTAATATATATATAATATATATATAATATATTAATATATATATTCATTTTTATGTGGTGTTTGTGTTTTTGTGTAAATTTATAATAAAAAATTGTACACTTATGCATTTAAATATAAGGAATGTGACAAATGCCAATCTAATAAATAATTTTCCAACGAATCAGCTAATGCATTAGATTCTCTTGGAATGTGTTCATAAGTAAGAGATTCGAATTGACGTTCCAAAAGCCATACCTTTAAAAAGTAATGTAACAAGATTGGATTGTGAATGTGATAATGATTAGTCAAATGCATAACAACAAGCTAAGAGTCTAACCTGAGTACTAGATTGGAGATGTTGAGAGATGTAGTCTCAGTAAGGAGTTCGATGACTGACATATACTCAACAATATTATTTATGGTATAACTAGGGAAGATCCACCAAAACTAAATAGTTCCAACTCAGGTGTGTAGAGAACCCAAGCAACCGATGCAATGTGCTTTGTGTAGTGACTAACACCATCCATATATCCAACATATAATAAGGGTGACATGGACATTTGTGCATAAAAAGAACGTGCATAATACAAATAACCATTTTTAAAAGTGAAAAATATTCAGACACATTAAAAGAAGAAAAACTTATATACATAAAATTACAAAGCATATGCCCAATAGAGCACTAGGAAAAATACCTTTTTTTTTTTTTTTTTTCATATAAAGCCTGTTATAGGGCTTGACGAGTGATATTCCGTTGTAGTCCTAAAGTTTGTAGGATCCTTTGGAAAGAACCTTAGTGATGACATATCGACAGACCGATAGTGGTTGAAGTGTTCCTTCCCCCAAGAGGTCATGTTTCTGATCATGAAGTAGGACAAGGTTTCCCTATTGGTAAGAATAAGGCTTGGCATGTTTATCGTATTGAGCTTTGATTCGTCACTTATGTGCTTTGAGATCCAGTGTGACACCCTGATCAGTCTCATCCAAATGATTAAGTGAGAGAAAGCAATATTTTTCGGCATTCGTACCAGATATGAGTTCAACAACAATTTTAAGGGAGGGAATATGCCACTCGATAGGAAGAATTAATTCCATGCCATAGGAAAGATAAAATAGTGTGAAGCATATAACAATTTTTAAATGATGTTTGACATGCCCAAATTGCAGAATATAACATTCTATGTCGTCGGTTTTATGATTGCCAACTATCCCATAGATTATGGTCTTGAGGACACCATTGACGACTTCAACTTGGCCATTAGCTTGTGGGTAGTATGAGGGCGAATGATCTTGGTGAAAACCCAACATAGACGTTAAATCAAACATCATATGGTTCTGAAAGTGGGAGCCATGGTCTGTAATGATCAAACAAGGTACACTGAAATGATAGATGACTTGATTGAATAGGAATAAAGCAACGATTTCTCCATCATCCCAAAAAGTGTGAATGGCTTCGACCCATTTCATGAAATAATCCATAACCACGACAATGTAGTTGTGTCCATCAGAGGAAGTGTGATTACAAGTGATGAAGTCGATGCCCCATTTAGAAAGTGGGCCAATAGAGATAATTGGGTGAAAAGAGGTAGAGGTAGCACACATTTTATTTGTATAGACTTGACAAGGATGACACTATTGGACTGTAGTAATACAATCTTTGAAAAAAGTTAGCCAGTGGTATCTTACACACAAGGTTTTCTAGGAAGTAACCATGCCCGAAAGATGCCCACCACACTCCCCAACATGGAATTCATTAAGAGTTTGTTCTTCCTGAGTAAGAGTAATACAACATTGAAGAACTAAGTCAGTGCCACAACGATATAAATTATCATTGAGAACTAAATAGTGCTTATCCTGGTGGAAGATGCAACTATAGTCCTTTGACGATAGATATGGGTGGAAACATTGTGTTTGGAGGTAGACAAGAATGTATCCATATCAAGGATCAATAGATTTAACCAGATAAAAAAATTCATCCGACATAAGATCATGAGCTACTTCATCTGAGTTGACTCACGGAAGGTCCGACAATAATTCAATGAAGACTAAGGATTTTTTGGCCTTGGATGTAGCGAAACCAAGTCGAATTGCTAGAGGATGACGATCCATTTGGAATAATTTCCTCCAATAAATTGATGAGATAGAATGTGTCTCATGGGATTCCTCAGGGAAATGATAGTAGTCTGACGTAGTAGGATGTACTATCGGAAGCAACTGACAGCAAAAAAAACTACCAAGGATAGTTTCTCCACATGTGAATAATGTAATTTAGGCCCAACAAGACCTTTCAAGATGTAGTAGACCACATGCTCACTGTGATCATCATGTATTTGAACTAACACCATTTCGATGCAGGATGTTGAGTCTGCTAGGTATGAGAGAAAGTAGCGCATATACTCAGGAGAAATTAACAGTGGAGTTGAGGTGAGCACCTTTTTCAAGGCATCAAACAATAATCTTGATCATACCACAAGTAGGGCAATCCTTTCTTGAGCAGGCACATAAAGACTTTCATTAATTTAGCATAGTTAGTGATGAAGTGATGTAAGAAGTTTGTCTTCCCTTGCAAACTTTGGAGTTGAAGGATGGATTGTGGTGTGGGAAATTGAATATTAGCCTTTACTGTATCAGGATCAACCCATATCCTGTGTTTAGAGATAATGAATCCAATCAGATTTCCACACTTGAAAAATAATACACACTTATGTTGATTCAGAAGAATGTTATAGAACCAACACCTAAGAAATATTGCTTGAAGGTGAGCTAAGTCTTGGGTGCATTTCTTGGAGTGAGAAGGAAGATCATCTGAGTAAGCATGAAAAATGTGTCTGATATCATGAAAGGCATAGTCCATATCCCTCTATAAGATTGCGCTCGCATTCTTGAGACTGAATGGGAAATTACGATATGAAAATGTGCCCCAAGGAAAAATGAGGGAAGTTTTGTGTTCGTCGTTATATTTAATAGCAATCTGGTTATATCTCGAGAAGCCATCCATGAAGGAGAAATATTTGCAATTGGTGCAATGATCGATTATTTGGTCAATGAACAGAGTTGGATAGTTGTCTTTTGGAAAAAAGGCATTAAAATCACGGTAGTCAACACAGACGCGGATAATACCTTATTTTTTATCTACGGGAACTAGATTAGACACCCATTCATTTAAAGGAACAATATATATGAAACCAACACACAATAGTTTTTTGATTTCACTCTTGATGGAAACTATTTTATGAGGCTGGAGAAGTAGAAGTCTTTGTTGGATAGGGCTAGCATTATCATAAACCTTTATATCATGCTTGAGAATAGAAGGGTCTATGCTGAGAATTTCCTCATAATACCAAGCGAAGATATGAGAGAATTCCTTAAAAAGGAAGTTGAAGCATGCAATTTCCTCAGGACTACAAGCAACTCCAATCTGAATATCTTCCATGAAACATGTTCTGACCGAGATATCGTTGAGCATAGTCTTGGAGATATTACCCAAGTTACCTTCCGAGTCCATAGTTTGGATAGTTGTATAAGCCAAAGGAAAAATCTCATGTCGGTCAAAAGGAAGGATTTGTAAAGATGTCATGCCCAAATTAGAATTGAAGCGCAATGATGAGAGGAATCCTAGGGCTACTTGTTTATATACATGATCTCCTGGATAAATTCATCTAAAGGAAAAACTTCATTGAGGAGATCGTTAGAAGGAGAGGTGATGGGAGAAGAAGTGGTACCATCATTCATAACCAAAGAAATAAAAGAATTAGATGTAGATTGAATGGCCTGGTAAGCCAATTTAGCTAGTGAAAATGACACTTGTTATCCATAGGAATCAAGGTCTAAAGGGGATGAGAGGATCTAGGGATCAGTAGGGCCATTAGAGATGGTAGATACCATTGAAACAGTTTGTGGAACTTTCGGGCGGTGGGAAAGGAAAAAAACCTAAAAGAGAGGAACCCTTTAGAATACCAATACTAACATTGACATAGGAGTCAGGTATGCCACCCACTAAGGGCACGTTGCCACAAGGTAATGGGGAGTAATATGGGGTACAAAAGGATAGTTGATCCACTATGAATATTTTCCCATCCAAAGGGAAGAGGATGAGTTAGATGACTGAAGAAACATTGAAAGTAATGGCATAAGTCCAATTGTGGCCCAAAATTAGATTATAGTCGAGATGGCGATCTACAACTTCAATATCCACTGTTATAATTTTCCCACTCAGAGTGATGGGGTAGTGTTGAAGGCTCAAAATTCTCTGCCTACAACACTATAAGGGAGACCACCCAGTCTGGAACTTCAAGCAACTCCTTTTCCATTAAATGGTGGTTTTGATTAGTTAAACTAGGTCCAATTACATTTTCCCTCTTACTATCAGTTTAAGATGTGTCTTTAGTTACCAATAGGTAGGAACATCAAATCAATTGTTCTTGCTAATCAGACAAGAGAACGACCCTTAAGATGTTTTAACGACACATCCAAACTACTCTCAAGTTTTACAACTTAAAAGGAGGACTTATAGACTGCAAAAGGTATGATAACACATGAAAGATATAATTAGTATAACCTATCTCGATTTAAGGAAAGGGAAATCCTTCTCTTAATCGAGAGCCAATTAACTTAATAGGGAAAATTGTTGAGTATGGAGCATAATTGTTTAGAGGTCTTTGTTTAAGCTGGATGTATACCCCAAGAAGTTTGTACACCCCTCCACACGAGGGGGGGTGTGGGGGGAACTTGTCCCCCCCGTGGGGGTTTAGGGGGGCCGATCCCCCCTGGTTGGGGGGCCCGAGGGCCAGCGGTCCCTGGTAGGGGTTTCGGGGGTAGCGCCCCCGAAGCTAAAAACAGGTTTAAAATTGCCTTGTAAAAGTATAGTAATTTCTAGTCAATCTGGGCCGTTCATTAGGTAGATGATCTGACGGTAGAACTTATGTTTAGTTTAAGGTTTTTTCCCTAGAAGGCAACCCCTCTCTTTGTATGAGGGCATTGTATTTTTTGGTAATAGGATGTGATTCCCGAGCGAGAACAGAGAGGTGAGATTGGAAGAAAACAAAGATATTAAACAGATCTATGTAGGTTGTGTCTCTTCATTTTGCGGAATAGAAAGAAAGACTGCGTTTCGTGACGTACCCAAAGGGTGAACCAAATACCTTGTCTCTTGTTTTATGCATTTTCTTTGTTTATATTTCTGCAATATTTTATGTGTTCCATTGCTCTGTAATATATAATTTTCTAACAACTGGTATCAGAGCTGAAGGTCTATTTGGCTGATAAACTTGCAGGAAAGAAGGGTTCCTTGTTCAAGTGGGAGAAATGGTAGAAGATGGTAAGTTTAGGGTTGAGAAATTTAATGGCCAAATCTTCTCACTGTGGAAGATGCAGATGGAAGATTATCTGTATCAGAAAGATCTATACCTACCAATGGGCGAAAAAACAAAGATGCCGATGGGTGTGACAGATGAAGAATGGAACCTTCTTGATAGAAAGGCACTCGGAACAGTATGGTTGTGCCTCGCAGCGTCGGTTGCCTTCAACATTTCGAAGGAAACAATGACAGAGGGTTTAATTAAGGCGTTGGAGAAACTATATGAAAAACCCTTGGCCTCAAACAAGGTATTTCTTATAAAACGACTATTTAATATGAAGATGTTGGAAGGTGGATCTGTTGCAGACCATTTAAATGATTTTAATACTGTTACAAATCAGTTATGTTCTGTAGGGGTAAACTTTGATGATGAAGTTAGAGCTCTGTTATTCTTGTGCTCATTACTAAAAATTTGGAATGTTTAGTAATAGCCATTAGTAACTCTATTTTTGCATCTAGTACTTTAAAGTTTGATGATGTTGTCAGTGCTATCCTTAGCGAGGAAATGCGACGGAAAAGCTTCGGTGAGACATCGGGTAATGCTTTGAATGCAGAGTCTAGGGGAAGAAAAATGGAAAGAGGAAAGAGTTCAGGATATTGCAGTAAATTAAGGAAGGGCAGATCCAAGTCCAAATTAGGGATAGTGTGCTGGAAAAGCGGAAAGGAAGGACACCTACAGAAAGACTGTAGATCTTGGAAGGGAAAAGAAGGAGATGCACAACAAGAAAACAATCATGAAGAAAATATGATAGGTGAGGTGTTACAAGATTCTTTGATTCTTTCTTTCGAAAATATTACTGATTCCTAGGTGGTAGATTCAGGGGCCTCATTCCATGCCACACCTGATA
>APFE030354862.1:0-16810 GCA_000404065.3 Pinus taeda | reverse complement strand
TAACATTGAAAGGAACATAATGAAAAATCAAGCTGGTAGTCCCGGTTTTGGGATCCAGTGGGAAATCTCTGTGTATACGTGTTTTATGTGTTATGCTCTCGCATTTTTGTTTTTCCTGTGATTTAGAATTCGTATGCAGGTAATTTTTGTACGGGGTTAAAACCTACAGTCAAACATATTCATTAGTTCTCAATACTCGTTGAGATCTTTTAGATCTGAGCTTTGAACATGCCCTTAAAAGAATGGATGCATTCATTATCTGCCTCTAAGTCAGGAAATTACCATGGAAAACATCAGAATGCCATGAAAACACACCCTCCCAAAGGTGTTTAGAAGCTTATTTTCCGACCACATATATCCAAAATCTTTATGAGCATCTTGTAAATGAATTCAGAGCTTGGTTCACTATATTCTCATAGATATGGTTCATTAAACTTAGGGTATTTGTATGCTCTATAATTTAGCCTCAAACAAGTGGCTCTAGGAAATCGTCATAAATTTCTTTTTGGGTATCCATATTAAATTTTGTAAAAATTGGTTGAAATTGAATCAACTGTAGTTTTTGGGGTACCATTTTTAGGGAAAAAAAAAAATTAACATCTTCTTGAGATTTTCCGCTACTTCTCCATCTTATCTTTTGTTGCACTTGATGTGCAGATGTCAACATTCCATGAGAGTTACATTGTCTTCACTGTACAATGTTGTGCCAACATCCCCAGGATTTGAGCCCCTCTTTCAGGCCCACAACCCAGGTCATTGCCCAGAATTGAATAACACGATCTATACAGAAAGATAACAAGGAATTCGAAATACAAATGCAATTACTTGAATAAGACCTTGACTAAACTAGTACTAGCCATGATAGGAATCTCATCAAACACACCATGCATATGTAATCTACATGTGTAACTGATAGATGTGAGTATAGCGGTCTCATACTTAGCTTAGAATTGCTAAGAAACATTGATGACTCAACACATTAGCTGCCATTTCATCCATTAGTTCATAGATACAATGTTCATCCATTTACAAGTAAGACCATGATGAGAGCCATACGTAACTACTGTCATAATACATATACATAACCAACATAATAGCAACAAAAATACCAAGGAAATCATAGCCATATAATCCACATATAATACTCATATAAAGACAATAAATAACCTCATATTGATGATGCAAAATCCAAACCTAGGATGGGACTTCCACATTCCACCTGACCGTAGAATTGTTGAGCCAAATCTCTCTTCATCCATTCACCCTCGTGCCATATTCCAAGCATGAATGTGGGATCTCATAGAACACATCAATCCAAAACCATCCAGGGCTTCTAGAGGCCAATCCCCTCAACCCATCCAACAATGATTCCACCTCACGATCGGACATCAGAAAACCATCATTATATTGGTCTCTACCCAAGCCTTCTAGTTCTCTGGAGCATTGGTTCCAACCAAGGGTTCCAGGAATAGTAACACAACCCACATCTATCATCAGGCTTCCATTACATTTGTCCAACCAGGGCTTCCAGGACTAGTAATTCAATCCAAGTTGTTACAGGACTTCCAAAACGTTTGTCCAACCAGGGCATCTAGGAACGAATAAATCAACCAAAGCTAAAGGAAACATGAGAACCAACCAAAACAAAAGAAGGAAATAAACCCACAATCTCCTTGGCTATTTAGAAAATGGCAAGGATAGGAAATACACTATCAATCCAGGAAATCCTCCATTCCAGTGATAGATCATGAGCAATAGTCCACATGCATATGCCATGCATGCCAAAACTAGTGAGGAAAACATATATCAAACTCGATACCTATAAGCCAATTTTTTTGTAACTATGGATCCCAATGTCCTCTTGTGCTTTCTTGATCTTATTGTGACTTATAGCTCCAAAACTCAATGTATGCCACATTCTCCAAGAGTGCTGCAAGAAAACTTTAAGTGTCCAAGGGTATGAGAGAGAGAGAATAATGAGAGAGCTCCAAAGCTGAACTGACCAAACTTTGTGTACTAATCCTCAAAATCCTTTTTATGAATGAGGCTTTTATTTTCTTCATTATACATTATTTTCCTTCATTTTCCTCCTCACATGCAAACTGTGACCTTTCACCTCCCTCTTCTGCTAATTTCCATTATCTTCTATAGGCCAAATGCGATTTTTCCTTTCCAATGTCTTAGCCATTTCCTTTACCAATTTCCTTAGCCATTATTAACAAAATGATCACCCACACTAGGATGTCTTACCCAACATTCAATTTGGAATAAGTGTCCCATCAATCGTGGTTATTATTTTGCCTTTTTTAAGTTCTATTACATGGAATTTTCACCAGGGTTGTTACATAGTTGTAGTACTCGGAATTTATGTTCTGCAACCTGGGTCATTTATTCGCCCTTAGTGTGTTAGTTTCTATTCATGGGATATGCCTCTGTTTAACAATGAACAATATTGTAGAATCTAGCACAATGATTGAGTTATTATATGATGCCATTGCATTTGGCATTCATCAGTAGACCATTAGGTTAGATTCGCAACTCATGGTATTACATTTGAATGTTTTTTATTGAGTTAGAAGTGCTTTCATGTTAAGGATGTTTTTGCGGTTTCATCTATTGTAAAGGGAATATGATTATATTAAGTATCAAGATATTCTAAGAAATTCAAACACATTAACAGATGCATTAGCTAATTATGTCTTAAATTGGCACTTGTAAAACATTTGTCAATAAATTAATGCAATATTCATTCATATATTGGATAATATATACAAAAATAGAAGTAGTAGCTTTCATTAGATAAAAGTATGTAAATAGTGTGGCTTTTACAAAATGTCATCCAAAGACATGCATCTCTGTGGCCTTTATTTTCCGAACATGCTGATACATTAACGAAAATACAAAAATATAACCCTGAGACTAGTGACTATGCATGATGATGACCATGGTAGCATACAATAGCATGTGCTACTCATTGTAGCAAATGGCTAATAGGTCCAAGAACCCCTACAATATGCCTATCCAACGGTTTGCCTATATTAACTGATATATAACTAATTAATTGTTATCACCAAGCAACACTTCCAACTCTAGAACATATACATGATTACCATTAAGTAAAATCGCATATATATGTGCTTATTATGCAAAAAGGTGCATACACATCTCAATACATATTATGCACCAGTTCCTGTCACTAACCCACACATCAAACCTCTTAGAAATTTCTTGTAAAATAATGATTTGTTGAAGGTTGCGACTGCTAGGGTTCAGGTTTCTCCATTTCCAAGTTTTCCACTATTCCTCATTTCCATTCTGACCCCGGTCCTTCCTCATCCTGTCTCCCTTTTTCAACCCTTTATATTGATTTCCAGGGCCTTGTCTAGCCACCCCTATCAATGACTACCCTCCAACTATTTACCACTTGCATGCTGCCCTCCCCCCTTTTTACCTGTTGCCTTTGGAAGCTACGCCTCACCAAATACCCTTTGATTTCTCGTCCTTTGTAAGGTTTAGAATTGTGGCAGGCCCCTCCCATCCGCCATCCAACCCTTTCACTCCCCCTGCGATAGAGTGAGTTCCCACATCCTCCCCTTCTGGTTGCTTCAATACAATGATGATTAAATTCCGAGATAACTCCTTGTAGCCTCAGTAGGAACATTAGCGTTCACAAAACCCCTTGCCGGATCACTTGACCACACCACATACTGGTAAGAAAAAGTTGAAGTGTGTAAAGGCTACCAACAAGGATTTATCACTAAAATTTGGTGAAGGGGTCCAAATAGGGGAAGATGTTGACACGAATAGCAAGGTTATACTAGGTAGATCGAGAGGTCGAGATTATTCTACTATTCGCCTTTGCCTCTGGGTCAAGAAAATTTGGGGGAATATTCACAAGGAACTCTCGGACGTTCATATTCACAAGGAACTCTCGAGGCCCATTATTTGATCCAGAACAGGAACAAATTGGTTCCGGACTACTATTGGTAAAGTTCCCAGGGTTACCCTCCACTTTTGGTTTGAATACATTTTCACTCAAATTGAGAATGCACTTAGTACCTATTTATATGGAATGCCCTCTTGTTTGCTCAGCTGCCACTCCTACCAAGGATGCTAAGGATGCTACTCCTGCTGCGCCGACAACAAATTTTGCATAGACTCGTGAGTCCAATGTTCCTCTGGCGACAGAGGGCAGATCGACTCAGCCACCATCTTCGGCCTCCCCCCATCCTCGCTCCTCGTTTATGACAAGATCTAGGGCTGCAGCAGCTACTGCTCACTCATCGGGTATTCCTCCTCCATTTTGTTTTGCTTTTGACTTTTCATTAAAATGCACTATTCAACACTTGCACACTGCATTTGCATCTATTTTGGACATTACTTCCATCGTTATTACTTGCCCCTTGGACCTCCATCAATCTGCTATCTCGACTACTGCCCCTTTTATCCCTGGTATGAATCACTCACCCCTCCCCTCGGATCCCTCAACCACCTCTGCTCACTCTCATTCCTACAACCTTCATTCCTGTGCATCTCACCCACCTGAGCATATAGGGATTGGATTGACCTCTCCTCCTCATTCTTCCAAGACCACCAGGGGTCAAAAATCCCACATTTCTAAAGCTATCTTACAGGCTGGGATGGAAGTGGCACATGGCATACAATCCACAATTAATTGGCTACTTAGAGCATCGATTACCCTCCCTCAACCACCCTCATGAAGTGGCTATCCTTCAACTACATAAGACTGGCTAGCCATCCCAAAAGATTATCCCTTAGATAATTATTGAATATGAGAATGTTGATATCATTTTCCTTCAAGAAACCCTTGGCTTGGCTGACCTAGTCATTCCTATTTCTGCACTCATTAAAGCCAAGCAAGACCTTCCATGCACTTGGCATCATTGAGTGATCCAGAGGTCTTGCTCTGGGCATAAATCCTCACACTTTCCAACTCAAAGGCTCCCTAGGAGGATCTAGATTCATCAATATGGAGATCTACTCCTCAGAATTTGGCATGGATCTTAGGGTTCTCAATGTATATGACCCCTGCCAAAGTAGAGCTAATTTTTGGAACCACTTCCTCAATATATCATTTTTCAAGTCTGACAATATCATTTTGGGAGGGGATATGAATTTCTCCATTGGATATGGAGAATCTTGGGGATGTAATGCACAAGTGGATCCCTTATCCGACACTATGGATAAACTTCTTGAAAAAGACCACTTGATTGATACACCTATGATCAAATCTCAGCCTACATGGCACAACATAAGAACTAGGGATGCCTCTCTTGCTAGGCATTTGGATAGGTTCCTCATCAAAGAACCTCTGGTATGAACCTTTTCAAATTATAGATAGTGGGTTGAATTTTATGGAATATCTAATCATTCTCCCATATTCATGGAGCTGTCAAGTCCTTTCTATAAGCCTAGCCCCCCCCTTCAAATTCAATACCACATGGTTAAAGGATCCCAATTACACCAATTTGGTCATGGATTACTGGCACTCTCATCCACATGAAATGGGGAGAACCATTACTGATGTCATAACCTTCTTGAAATCAAGAGATTATCTATTAAATGGGAAAAAGACAAATGAGACTGAGATGAACATAATCTCATTACCATTGAGCCAAGTTTGACCAATCTCCTCAATGAGAAGGGGTGAGGATTTAAATATACAGAGGCTAAATCAAATCTCATTGACCTTGAGATGTAGAGATCCAAAATTATTAAAGATTGAGAAGAAACATGGTGCCTTAGAAGTTGAGCTACTTGGCTATAGGGTGCAAATGACAATACAAATTTTCTCCACAATTATGCAAAGGTAAGGAAAGTCAACAACACCATTTGGCACATGCCATTTGAGGATGGTCAACTCGTAACATTCTTTCATCAGTTGGCACACCTGGCTCACACTTCTTGAAGCTTTTCAAGGCTCCACCTGCTGCCACCCTTGCTGAAATAGTACAGAGAGATGGTCTATTCCCTCAGTTTGCTGACCCGGAAGAGGTAGAGGAGATTACAAATCCTGTTACTATGGGAGAATTGGAAATAACACTAAATTGGTTCAAAAAAGATAAAATTCCAGGACTAGATCGATGGATTATTGAGTTTTACTTAGCCTTTTACGATACTATTGGACGAGATCTTCTAAAAGTGGTGGAGGACTGCAAGATTTCAGGGAGAATGTATGAGGCCAGCAACTCTACCTTTATTTCCCTCATCCCCAAAAATGACGCCCTTATATCTTTCAATGATTTCATACCTATTTCACTCTGCAACTGTCTACACAAGATCATAGCCAAAATTATTGCAAATAGACTTAAGCCTATTCTATCACACCATATTTCTCTGGAACAATTTTCTTTCCTCCATAATATACAAATTCATGAGGCTATTGGCACACCTCATGAAGCCCTCTACTCCATTAAGACAAAAAAGCTTAAACGTTCCATTCTAAAAATTGACCTCTCAAAGCATTTGATTGGGTGACCTTGTTCTATCTCAAAATGCTTCTCACCCATTTAAGCTTTCCTCCTCCCTTCATTAATTGGGTCATGTGCTGCATCACTACTGTCTCATTTAGTGCCCTAATCAATGGATCTGCTTCAAACTTTTTTCATGCATAACGTGGAATCATACAATGATGCCCCCCATCCCTGCTCCTCAATCTGCTAGTCATGGAGGGACTTACCAGATTAATTGCCTTTGCCGAACAAGAGGGGCGATTATAGGGACTCAATATATCATACTAGTATTTTCTCATCCACCTCCTTTTCGTCGATGATGTGCTTATCCTTTTCAATGGAGGAATTCAGGACACCATTGCATTATATGGCATCTTGCTGCTATTCTCTTAGCCACAAGTATGGAACCTAATCGACTGAAATCCACATTATCTATGCAAACACACATTATATCTACTTCATTTTCAAAATCACATATCTCAGCTAACAAATTAAAATCATAGCTCCATTATGACAAGATGTTTTGCATTGATAAATTCTTAAACATAAACAAATCAGTCAAACATATTCATTAGTTCTTAATACTTGTTGAGATCTTTTAGATCCTAGCTTTGAACATGCCCTTCAAAGAATGCATGCATATATGCCTCTAAGGCAGGAAATTCCCATGGAAAACATCATAGAGCCATAAAACAAACCCTCCCAAAGGTTCTTTTACTATCAAAGTTGAATATTGTGATGTACACACCCCATTTTAGAACATCAATACATGTCTCTTAGACATTCCATGTAAAATAATGAAAAATGATATTTATCCTAAATCAATCATAAAAAAAGGTCATAATACATGACTAAAACATGAACTCATACATAATAACACTAAATAAATAAAACAATGTACTGAATGCACATTAATTAAGCTCATCTTTTAACATGAAAGGAGCATGCACATTAATTAAGCTCATCTGTTAACAGGAAAGGAGTGGTGTGAATAAGAGCACTTATTTCATGAGAAGGTTACTTATCTCATGGGAAATATTACTCAATCCAATAGGTATTCTCATCAACTATATCTCTTTCCCCTCAACCTTAACTAGCTGAGGAATAACATTACTTTTTCCATGCTCTTTACCATATGTAAAATTCCACCTGATTTACCATATGTAAAATTCCAAAAACAACAAAAGACAACAGAAATAATTTGAATAAACCCTCGCAAGACATATCAGTATAGTAAATCAACCTTTACTATATCATTCTAGTAAATAAACCATCACACAGTACCACGCTTTTCTTGAAAGCATTGATATATAAATCGATGGTTACATGATGTATCACTGTTAACAAAATTCTGTCCTTGTTTCATATATATTTATATATGAAGTTTCTAATATGTCTTCATATATATATAAATCGATGGTTACATGATGTATCACTGTTAACAAAATTATGTCCTTGTTTCATATATATATTTATATATGAAGTTTCTGATGTCTTCATTCCACCTGTAAAATTCCAAAAACAACAAGAATATCTAGAACATAGTTGTGGCAGACTTTGAATAAACCTTAGCAAAACATATCAGTATAGTAAATCATTCGTTAATATATCATTGTAGTAAATAAACTGTCACACTGTAATTACAAAATCGATTGTTACACTGCAATTGCAAAATAACAAAATTCTTCTTTGTATTCTTTATATATCTATATTATCTATATTATATATATATATTATATATATATATATATATATTATTTATATATATAATATATATTTATATATATAATATATATATATATATAGATATATAAAATCTCAGAGAGATTAAATCTATTTTCTTAATAATAAATCTAAAATTAAAATAGACTGATTATAATCAACTCATATTATCATTTATTGGTAATGACAGTGCCCACCAACTTCGTATTTTTTCCCATACTTATATTCAGTAGTCAAAAGAAGAGTATATTTGTATGTGCTCTATCTCTATGAGTGTCTCTGCCACCTTCTAGTTCTGTAATATAGGAGAAAATGGCTTCTCACCATGTCGATCATATCTAAGTAAGGGCCACATCTGCATAATGATTTTGGATAATTAGTTTCCTCAGAAAAAATAACAAAAAATAAAATTTTCAAAAATCAATTAAAATGTAAAATTCTACTTATATCACCCCACTGCATCCCAAGAGGCAATGGCATATGTGGTGGGATCTCCTGTGTAATCCATTCTTATATACAAAAATCATAATGATATGATTTTCGAACCATTCAAAGAAGTCAGGAGTAAATCTGATTGTTGGTCCTTCACCACCTCCATAACATGCCATAAATGTAACCCATTTTAATATGCGAAGGTCACCAGGCTCTCCTCTATCTACAACTACCTGTGAAACCAAAAAAATCTGCCCCAAAACAACTGAAATAACTAAAGCACCATACCCAAATATTTTGAGTTTACCAAATTCTAGCTTGCATTCCTTGTTTTATATATATATATATAATCTTTACAGGACAAGACCCAAAAATTGAGAGTAGATCATATAGTAGATTGAGAGTAGATTCATTTTAAATTAAATATTAAACAAAATGTAATAACTCATAAATCAATAAAAGAATTTGTAAAAATTAAAAGTTGCAAAAAATAATTAGATTCATTTCAATTCTCGATTTATTAAGTGTTTAGAAAGATTAAATCTTTTTTTAGTAGTAGATCTAAAATTAAAATAAATCTAGACTGATTATAATCAATTTATATTATCATTTATTAGCAATGGATGTACCCACCAACTTCTTATTTCTTGTTATACTTATATTCAATAGTCAAAAGAAGATTATAGGTGTAAAACCCAACTTCTTACTTAGATAATATGTGTACCCTAATTATCAAATGTAAGAATTACTCAAGATTCAAGCTAATTACTTGAGATTCTGTAAGTAAGGGAAAAATCACCATAAGATTAAACATTTACCAAACATGATGCTACTGACAATTAAAAGAGACAACCTAAAGAAACTTGGTTCCAACATTCCCCCATAATGATAAGGGTGAGACTTCATTCCGTGCTCCATGGGCTGATACCTAAAGGGCCACTGGTGTAGGGATTTGTGAACTAGATTTGTTCAAGTAGTTCACGGGAACATGGGTTAGGCCACTCAAGCCAACGACCCTAGTTGCAATTATATCTTGCTCTTTGTGCTCACATTCTGTCCCTTCCATATTTGTGAGCTCACATTCTCTCCTTCCATATTTTTGGTTCAAAAGCCTGCAATTAAATATAAAATATCATTACTGAATGAATCATGGAGAGAATTAGCAAAAACTTTGGGTATTTTCTATCTTATTTTTCTTGTTCTCGACACTCTATGCAACGGAACAGTGCGCATGTGCATGGTTTGTTTGTTAGAAATGGGCATGCCTGATAAGGGCAACCTATGCACATTCATGGCAAAAAATCATTTTGAAAACCCTCCCTAAAAACCCTAAATCTACAGTGAAAATCTAAATAAATGGAATGAAAATGAATAGCTCAGAAAGACAATCTACCTGGAGAAGATGGCTCTAGATTTCGTCCAACAATTTGTTTGTATTAACTAATATAGAACTGATTTACTATTATCATCAAGCAACACTTCCAACTCTAGAACACATACATGAATACCATTAAATAAATTCGTGTATATATGTGATTCTTACGCATAAAAGTGCATACACATCTCAAGACATATTATGCACCAGGTCATGTTACTAACCCATGTATCACTGAAATTTCATCAAACTATGTTAATCATTAAACAATAATAAATATACTTAACCAAAAACTACAACATTAATCAAACCATATTTACTCATACAATATACATGACTATTCTAAAACATATGCATGTATTTATGCAATATTTAGTAGTACAACTTGTGTACAGATCTAAATCAAAATTGTCTATGCAGACACACATTCTACATACTTCATTTTCAAAATCACATATCTCAATTAACACATTCAAATCATAGCTCCACTATGACCACATATTTTTAATTGATAAATTCTTAAACATAGACAAATTAGTCAAACATATTAATTAGTTCTCAATACTCGTTGAGATATTTTAGATCCAGTCTTTAAACATTCCCTTGAAAGAATGCATGCATATATGCATATATGCCTCTAAGGCAGGTAATTACCATGGCAAACATCATAGAGCTATGAAGCAAACCCTCCCAAAGGTGTTTTTACTATCCGAGTTAAATATTGCCATGTACACACCACATTTTACAACATCAATACATGTCTCTTAGATATTCCATGCCAAATAATGAAAGATGATATTTATCCTTAATCAATCATTAAAAAAAAGTCATAAAACATGAACTCATACACAATAACACTAAATACATAAAACACTATACTAAATGCACAATAATTAAGCTCATCTTTTAGGAGCGGTGTGAATAGGAACACTTATTTCATGAGAAGGTTACATGAGAACTAAATACATAAAACATTGTACTAAATGCACAATAATTAAGCTCATCTTTTAGGAGCAGTGTGAATAGGAACACTTATTTCATGAGAAGGATACCTATCTCATGAGAACGTTACTTATCACTCACAGCTATATATATATATATATATATAGATTAAGTTTCTGATATGTCTTCCTTCCACCTGTAAAATTCCAAAGACAACAAAAATAACTAGAACATAGCTTTTGCAGCCTTTGAATAACTCTAGCAAAACATATCAATATATTAAATCATTAGTTAATATATCATTCTAGTAAATAAACTATCACACAATACCATGCTTTTATTGAAAGCATTGATATATAAATCCATCGTTACACCGCAATTGCAAAATAACGAAATTCTCGCATGCATTCCTTGTTTCTATCTATATATATAAAATCTTTACAAGACAGGACCCTGCCGTTATTGACAGTAGATCATATACAGTAGACAACCTGATGAAAAAGACGGAGCTCGCGGTCTCTTATAGTATCTTACAGAATAGTAATTTGCAATTAAGAAATACGTGACTTTAAAGCCCCACTGAACTTCACACCTCATTTCCTGCTCCTCTTGTGGTGTAAGATCATTTTGAATGTTCAACAACTCTCGCATCTCTTCGACTGTTTCACAGGCCGCAATTGCGTCGGCAATAGTTTGACAGACCAAGTCGAGAAGCGTGGTGATGTCCAGATAAGGGGTAGCCTGTGCAAGTTGGAACAGAGTCAAACGATCAACATTGACAAACTCGACATCCCATGGGTCAACCACGCCTTGGGTTGTATGATGTACATGATATGTGCAATATTTGATAATCTTTTCTAAAATGTGGCTGGACACACACAGAAGAGGAATGGGATTTTCAGTGCCTACGACGTCAATAAACTTCTTTATTATCCCCGATTGCAACGCCACGATTTCTGGCACCTCGAATATTTGGCCATCGGAGCTCTTCACTCTCACAATTTGAGCATTCCGTAAATCCGCCTCCTGCTTCCTCTCCATTTCTTCAATTAACTTTGGTATTCTGATCATCAAAGATAAGCAACGAAGGATTTTCTATTTGTATTTGTGAAATCAAATGAGGATATCTATAGGGTACCCATCCAGATCAGAATCGGCTGTGTGGGCCACGCCTTCCGGTATTCCTGCCTCAGAATTATGAACCGATGGACAGTTACTATGAGAGAATTGGAAATAACACTAAATTGGTTCAAAAAGGATAAAAGTCGAGGACCAGATGGATGGATTATTGAGTTTTACTTAGCCTTTGGACAGGATCTTCTAAAAGTGGTGGAGGACTACAGGATTTCAGCGAGAATGTATGAGGCCACCAACTTTACCTTTATTGCCCTCATCCCCAAAACTGAATCTCTTATATCTTTCAATGATTTCAGATCTATTTCACTCTGCAACTGTCTATACAAGATCATAGTCAAAATTATTGCAAATAGACTTAAGCCTATTCTATCAAGCCATATTTCTCCATAGCAATTTTCTTTCCTCCATAATATACAAATTCATGAGGTTATTGGCACAGCTCATGAAGCCCTCTACTCCATTAAGACAAAAAATCTTAAAGGTGCCATTCTAAAAATATACCTCTCAAAAGCATTTGATTGGGTGAGCTCGCTCTATCTCGAAATGCTTCTCACCAATTTAGGCTTTCCTCCTCTCTTCATTAATTGGGTCCATCCCTATTGTCTCATTTAGTGTCATAATCAATTGTGTCCTAATCAATTGAACTGCTTCCAACCTTTTTCATGCATAATGTGTACTCAGACAACGATGCCTCCATCCTCGCTTCTCAATCTGCTACTCATGGAGGGACTTAGTAGATTAATTGCCTTTGTCAAACAAGACCGGTGATTATAGGGACTCAATATATCATACTAGTATTTTCTCATCCACCTCCTTTTCATGGATGATGTGCTTATCTTTCTCAATGGAGGCATTCAGGACACCACTACATTATATGACATCTTGTTGCTATTCTCTTCAACCATAGGTATTGAACCTAATCAATTGAAATCCACATTATTTATGCAAACACACATTATATGTACTTCACTTTCAAAATCACATATCTTAGCTAACACATTCAAATCATAGCTCCACTATGACCACATATTTTGCATTGATAAATGCTTAAACATAAACAAATCAGTCAAACATATTCATTAGTTCTCAATACTCTTTGAGATCTTTTATTTCCAAGCTTTGAACATGCCCTTCAAAGAATGCATGCATATATGCCTCTAAGGTAGGCAATTCCCATGGAAAACATCATAAAACCATGAAACAAACCCTCCCAAAGGTGGTTTTACTATCCATGTTGAATATTGTGATGAACACACCCCATTTTAGAACATCAATACCTGTCTCTCAAACATTTCATTTAAAATAATGAAAAATGATATTTATCCTGAATCAATCATAAAAGAAAATTCAAGTCATAAAACATGACTAAAACATGAACTCATACACAATAACACTAAATAAATAAATAATGTACTATATGCACAATAATTAAGCTTATCTTTTAACATGAAAGGAGCGGTGTGAATAAGAGCACTTATTTCATGGGAAGGTTACTTATATCCTGGGAAATATTACTAAATCCAATAGGTATTCTCATCTACTATATCTCTTTCCCCTCAACCTTAACTAGCAGAGGAATAAGATTACTCTTTCCATGTTGTTTCTTATGCTATCACAGTTCCCTCTTGGGATCCATCATAGGTTGGCTATGAAATCTCTGAGCAACTAACACTAAGAATAATTCTTTGATAAGCCAAAAATGTCTCTAATAAGTATTTGGGGTTTTAGACATTGATTCTTTAGAAGATATAGTAACATTTACTTATTGTTTTGAAATATTCAACCACCATCAAGTAAATATGTTTCTGATACGGTTTTTGTTCCACCTGATCTGTAAAATTCGAAAAACAACAAAAAAAACAACAGAAATAAATAGAACATAGCTTTGGTAGAGTTTGAATAAACCCTCGCAAGACATATCAGTATAGTAAATCAATCGTTACTATATCATTCTAGTAAATAAACCATCACACAGTACCACGCTTTTCTTGAAAGCATTGATATATAAATCGATTGTTACACATGTATCACTCACTATTGTATCACTGCAATTGCAAGATAACAAAATTCTCTTCTTGTTTTATATATATATTTATATATATATGTAAAGTTTCTGATATGTCGTCATTCCACCTGTAAACTTCCAAAGACAAAAAAAATGACTAGAACATAGTTGTGGCAAACTTTGAATAAACCCTAGCAAAACAAATCAGTATAGTAAATCATTTGTTAATATATCATTCTATTAAATAATAAATTGTCACACTGTAATTGTAAAATGGATTGTTACACTACGGACTGGGGTCCAATTCGGTGATACCTTTGAATAGAGAAGATAATCAAGCTCCACACCCAACAATACTGATATTGGATCCTTCAAGATAAAATTAGACCAGTTCTCCCAACATGACCTGCTTATGGATTGGTTCAATAGAGATAGCTGGTACAAAATGCCACATGTCCTTGTTTCAACCATTGGCCCTAAAAATGGTACCCCAAAAGCTAAAGTTCATTCACTTTCAACCAATTTTTACAAAATTCAATATGGATATCCAAAACGAAATTTATGATGATTTCCCTAAGTCAACTGTTTGAGACTGAATTATGGAGCATACAAATACCCTAACATTAATGAACCATATCTACGAGAATACAGTGAACCAAGATCTGATTTTTTTACAAGATGTTCATAAATATTTTGGATTTATGTGGTCAAAATTTAAGCTTCTGAAGCCTCGTAGAAAAAAAAATTGATGACAAAAAATCCAGGAAGACCTATTTGAAGAAACAAAACCCTAAGATCAAAAGCTCGGATAATAAATGTTTTGTAACCAGACACGAAAACAGAAGAAAATATCGATCAACAACTTGAAAATAATCCTCTTTGAGGGGGAAACATCCTTTTTCATCACATAAATGAACAATTCTTGGATGATACAAATGACATGACCTCCTTGGTATCTATAGGAATCTAAAGGGTCAAAATATAATCAGGGCCTACATAACAATAATAATGTAAGGGAACAACAATAACAATAGTGGGCTTCTATGGGGTATAAAAATAACAATATGAGGGCTACAATATTAAAATAGGGACCTACAAATAATGAAAGAATAGGTGCATTGAAAAATCTATCAATGTTGTGATGCATGATCATGATTTGGCGATGTTCTTATGGGGAGAATCATCATCGACAATTGTATGTATTCAAAAATGAAGTCCTCATCGAATTTTGGAAGACATGAGTCATGAAGAAGCATTATCGAGATGAAATCCATAGGTTGGACATATGCAAATCTTTTATTCCTCAGTCTATATTCCTGTTCCTAAGGACAAAAGGAACAAGCTTGAACCTTCAAGAAAGAAAGGCATATTTTATGGTTATGGTGAATCACCAAAGGCCTATAAAGCCTACATTCCATAACAGTGAAGGATTGAGGTCTGCCGAGATGTCACTTTCGATGATAAAGTTTCATATTGGAAATCTAAGGAAGTATCCATGGATTCCTATGATGAAGTAAAACAAGAGGCTCTGGAGGAAAATAATTTAAGTTCAACAAAAATTCTTGAAGAGTCAAAAGGGCCTTGTAAACCAATGGAACTGGTTTTTGTCCTAGAGATTAAAAAAATACCAGCATGGCTTAGATCTACATTAGAAGAAGAAAACGGAAATGCAACTCCTGATATCACATCCAAAGAAGTTAACAAACCTAATTTTTTTCTAGATATGCAGCTCTCATGACTAACCTGATTGATGCAAAGCCTTACACTTATCATGAAGAAACTAGATAACAAGTATTGAAGGAGTCTGTGAATGAAGAATATCAATTTATCATGAATGATGATGTCTAGGAGATTGTTCCAAGGAAGGAAGGGAAGTCAATGGTGAATTCCAAGTGGATACACAAGATCAATCATGTTATAGATGGAAGTATTTATAAATACAAGGTGTTATTTGTAGCTAGATGGTTCTCCCAAAAAGAGTTAGAAGATTATGATGAGACCTTTTCTCTAGTTTCCAAAGTACACCTACAATAGATCCCTTGTTTTTCTTGTTGCTTCATTAATATGGAATTTACATCATATGGATGTGAAGGCTGCTTTCCTCAATGGTGTGATTGAGGAAGAGGTGTACAGTGATTAGCCTCATGGCTTTGAGCTGCATGGAAAGGAATCTCATGTTTGCAGGTTAAAGAGGGTTTTGTATGGACCCAATCAAGCTCCAATAACTTGGAATGCTTATATTGACATCTATCTGAAAAGATTGGAAATGTCAATCCAAACCCTTATTTTAAGGTTATCAAGAATGCACCCGTGTTCCTATAATTATATGTCAATGATTGTTTTCTGGTAGGTGTTGAGCCTCTTATTATTCAGTGTAAGAAGCAATTGGATTCTGAATTTTATATGAAGGATATTGGGTTGATGGATTATTCCTTGATATTGGAAGTATGGAAGAAACCTAGTGAATTCTTCCTTGGTCAAGGAAAGTATGTAATTAATATGCTTCAAAAGTTTTGCATGATGGACTGTATATCCATGGATACTCCCATGGTGACTAACTTGAAGAAGTTAAGAGGCTATGAATCTAGTTTGGTAGATCTATCCATGTACCATTGGATGATTGGTCCATTGATGTATTTGGTTAAAACCAGGTTAGATATTTTCTTTGTTGTTAACACGTTGACACATTTTTAGGTGTAATTGAGACATGAGCATTATATTGTG